>JABCMJ010000842.1:0-26600 GCA_014822125.1 Arbutus unedo
AAGATTCCACCCTTTTGGTTCTCCCCGGGGGTCTTAATCTCAATGTCAAGAATCTCAGCTTCCATGCAGGAGAAGAAGCATCTCATGGCTTCTGAAGGGGTTTCTACTTGCATGTGTTAAGCATATAGCAATACAGCTCGTAGAGAGAAGGCTAAGAGAAAAGGGGCTATTCTTCTTCCAATCGTCAATCGACTACTTGGTTTACTTTCTCGTTCCTCCCTTCCACCTTGGAGAGCAGAATAAAGAAACTCCTCAGCGGGGGTTTGGTAAAGTAAGAAAGAAAGAGGGAGAAGGTTAAGGTTTGAATTCCTAGCTTTGAAGGAAAGAAAGATGGACCATCTGACTCTTGTACCAACCGGGGACCACAAAGTAACTAAGAAACTTTTCCACACCTCGGAACTCCACTCCAAAGTTCCATTGAGTTATCACAACCGTGCCAATTGTTCGTCTACACACCGAAGGTGCCAACCGTGTACAGTGCACGCAAGAGTTGCTGCCCACTCTGCAACGAGACCTCAAGGTGCCAGCTGCATCGTAACACAAGTCCTCCCACCAGGCCACAATTCATTTGACGGTCTGAACTCTTGACACCATACCCTTTGGTTTGGCATCAATGTTTTATCCATGAGCTAGAACATCCGCATGCCAAGTTCCAATCAGCCAGCATCATTCCTGTTCCGCTTTAGCTTATCAAGCTCTGCACTGACACCACGCCCTTGGTATAAACATTTTCCGAGGTGATGGCAATTCGGTATGCGGAAGGATCATCACATCCAATAACTAATACCTTTCGTTACCTGACAGTGAAGGTCTGTTGTTGAAGCGTTAGGGAACGTCGAAGCTCGAGGCTTGGTGTGCCATGGAGTTAGCCGAAATCTTTCCTTGCTCGTCTTTTCCAGCCAGCTTGGTTTGCCTACTTCAATAAGTTACCTGAAGGGTTTCTCCCAACTCAACGTTAGCAAGGAAGTTCCAATTTACAATGACGTCTGGAGGAATTTCTTTTTTAGCTTTAAGCTAGCTCAACGGGCTGACTGACCCTCTTTATAAAGCGGAGTTAGAGTCATCATCCTATGAAGCATCAAAAGAAGTCAAAGGCAGAAGAAAAAACATAGACTGAATACGCTGAAATAGAAGCATAAGCGTAAGAGGAGAAGTAGGACTGTCTTTCCAGATCCACGAGATGAGATATGCCTTGCCTGCAGTCGAGATTGAAATCTTAATGCAGTAACCAAACACAAGTAAGTAGTTCGTCAGCCATTAATAATAAGTCATTCTATGTTAATGTTTAGAATTGCCTGATCGCCCGATCGTGATGAACCTTTTGGCATTGGTTAATGGGCATCGGGTAATCCTAATAACAGCATAGCCATGCCATAATAGAATCGCGGAAAGCCTGAAATAGTAAAGCCCTTGATTCACTCACAATTCTTGGGAGAAGCTGGCTTGACGACTCAATGGTGCTATCTCTCGAGACTGGACTCCAAGTCACTGTCTGATTCATTTGACCGAGTGGAGACAGCTGTGGAAGCAGCAATCCCTTGCCTCCTGGAGGAGAGAAGCTTTAAGTAAGTAGGGCCCGCGGGAGTAGCAAACTAGTCCCATCTTCTCTTTCTCTCAACTCAATAGTATAGATGCATCAGTCGACTCTGTGGATTCTGTTTATTCCGTTTCTTCCGAATATAGATCCTTTTGTCAAATCATGTCTACGCGAGAATAAAGCTTTTCAAAGCACCCGCAGATTGAACAACTGAATATAAGGAACTTTTCAAGATTCAGATGTTAGATCGGATTTCTCTCTGGGAGGAGATGCCTGGCCTCCCGTGTATACTTTTTTTTTCGCCTCTAGCTCCTTCCTTCCGGTGGTCATCACCTCCGGATTGGACGCAAACAAGCGCACCAGCTATATATAACAACTCCTATGATCATTTAGGGGGACTTGTTCGTGCGGCAGGTTGTTATTTCCTGGTTGTTGTTTCCGATCCCCGGCGCGGAGTATTAGACTTGATCCGCTGCGATAGAGGCCGAAGGAAGAAACAAATATAGATATTATTCGGCCCATTGCTTATCCTTCCTTCGCTTCAGATGGCAGAGCTACCGCACAACGTTCCGTTGCTTGGTGGGTTGGACGAGATTGCTTGATTGGAGTATTGAACAACCAACACAAGAGCCAATATAGAGAAATAGACAAACAAGTTCAGCTGCCAGAGTGGGTCCTACTCCGTATTTACCAGCAATGGAATGGGATGGGGGAGTCATCCCGAGGAAATCGAAGTCGAGACATCTATATGACCAAGGCCTTGTCACGAGCTGGACCCGAACCAGCACCTCTGGCGCGCCCTAGCCGAGCGGTCCTCGCCTGCACAAGCAAGCAGATTAGCTCCCTCATTCTCTTATTGTGCCGGCAGGCCTGGGTGAGCGAGGTAGGCTTAGATTAGAGGGAGAGGGATTGCTTTCTACCCTCTCTCTTTCCCTTCTCTCTCTTAGGAAAGTAGGTTCAAGTCAAATGGCTTGCTACAAGCTGGGCTCATGGGCTGCACCGCTTCCCCTGTCCTGTAGTTGTCAGCTCGTTCTTGACAGATCCGATCGGGTGTTCTTAATCTGGAGTAAAAGGATTCGAACCTTTGCATGCCGGTACCAAAAACCGATGCCTTACCACTTGGCTATACTCCATACGGCCTGTTAAAGGGTTGGTTGGCCCACCTAACAGATGCTGAAATTCTCGATCGATTTGATCGAATTTTGAAAACTCTTTCTCACTATTCAGAACTGTGGAGCTTTCGATCAAGATGTTCTCGCCTCCCCCGTTTGGGCTCTCGCTCGAATCGGAACCTTTATGCGTTGGTAGGCTTTCGACTCAATCTAATAGTCTACCTATCGGGCGCCAAGAAAAAGTTTTCGCATGGGCTCATCATCTGATGCAGAACCTATTTCATAACCACCATCCATCACCAATCACATTCCACTTCAAACTTTTAGATTCCTCAGGTAGCCTCCTCTAGAAAGGCATTCCAGCTTCAGAGGCAGGTGAGCCGGGTCAGGAAGGAGTTTGACTGCTGGGATGGGATCGGATCCGACTCGAAGCACTCCACCACGAATAAGAGTCTTCGGGTTGGATAGGCAGTAGAGATAGGAACTCCTATCTTTAGGGCGGGCTTTCAAGACAGAGATGCACTACTCCATCTGGAAAGGGCTTTCCTTTCCCTCGGGGGGAGAGAGAGGAACCCCTTATTTAAAGGTAAAGCCAGAAGGGAGTCCAAAATCAATAGAAAAAAGCCCTTCCCGGCCGACGGGACTCTACCTACGTCTGGGTCTTATCCCATCTCAAACTCGGATTAAGAAGAGTGACCTTGAACTGCGGATCAATCATAATAAACAATACAAGAAAAGAAATGGATTCTCCTGCCGGCGAGAAAGAAAAAAAGCGGGGGGAGATAGGGAAGAGAATATTAACGAGAGTCACTCCATAGATAGTGCACACAGATTCTTCTTTTATTTTCAATTCCTTTCGGGTCGGAAACGCGGGCTGCTGGTGGGGCTGTGCCCATTCTCCCTATTCTTCCGCTTTACAACCGGAATAAGGAACCTTAGAATTCACCCTACCTGTCGATGAAAAAATTTGATTTGAGAGGACCACCAGCTAGCGGATCAGAAAGATTTGTATGGAATGTCCTACTCCTGCCTGAGCTTTCCGATCAACCAATCCCTTATTTCGGGGACATCTGTGTTAGGTAGGCCCAGGGATCACTGATTATGTAGAATGAGCCCACCCCTCTGGCCTATCATTTGTTGGTCGATCGGGCTGGCGGCTCCTCATCTCCTACGTCTCTATGGGGGGCCCTTCATACAAGTTTGCTGCTAGGAGTCCCTCTAGTCGAATCAATAATCAATAGAAGTCCCAATAGAAGTTTACTGACCTGGCTCTTCAATCGACGATCTACTGCTCCCTCTTAGTTGCAGATGCCCATGTTTTGATTCGAAACCCCTAGCCAGTAATGAATCGCCAGGAAGATCGGAGTCTAAAATTCCTCCTCCCTTCAGTCCAGTTTGAACGCGTCCCAGCAACGAACACCTTCCTACTGTAAAGTGAGGCTCCGCCCTTCCCCTAGAATCCACTCCGGGTCGGAGGAGCAGCTAGTCCAACTTCTTGAGCAGTCGAGATATTGAACAACGAACATCTGATTGCATTCTTTGGCTCACCCTGAGATGAGAGGGAAGGTCGATTTGACTCGAATCCTGGACCTGATCTTTAATCCTACACCGGTTAATGATGCGATGGGAGAAGTTTTTCTTTTGTCATTTTTTCATCAATGCTGGCCCAGTCGAGGCTCGTCCATGCCCAATCCCAATGGACAAACCTTCGATTTGCCCCTAGCTCTATAATCCACCCGTCTTCCCCAGTCCCTGAAAGCCCTTCCGGGGGCCTAGCCCTCTTTCTCAACTCGAGTCTTAAGTTCAGCGGCTTTCATCGTTGACGAACACCTGCGCTAATAAGACAAAGAAATGGGGAGTCTATGCTTCTTCTTTATCGAGAGGATTCCCATCATTTGAAGTCTCCGGCGAAGGAGACAAGGGCGAGGCACCGAACATGTTCTATCCTCAACCTCCATCCGTCATTAGTAATCTAAATTCGCTTTTCCTATTCACTAGTACACTGCGCGCTACAACTAGCAGCCCCTTTACTAGTAAGGGAAAACGCTAGCGCGGCGCGCTAGCTAGCTACAACTAGTGTTAACCCCTACTTTCTTATTGTTGGGATATTAGAAGAAGCCTGCTGAAAAACAGAAGCGCGCTAGCGCGCAACGGCTGATGAAAAGCCAGCAACTTGTTAGGAGTAGGTTTTGGCTTGCCCCTTTCTTATTATTAGTAAGATAGGTTTGGAACCCTATACAAGGGGCTGCTTGCTGCTCGCCCCTCTCTCTAAAGGGGCTTATGCACTCCACTCGTTACCACTAAACGACGAAGCCAGGAGCGGAAGGAGGGACTTGAACCCTCAACCTCAGCCTTGGCAAGGCTATGCTCTACCATTAAGCTATTTCCGCCAGCTACGGTAGTGGCGAAGCACTACTGAGCAATTCACGTATCACTTGAGACGGACGACTTCTGTTTTTCCGCCGGACCACAGACCTCCGATCGAGCTACGAGCACGAGTAGGTAGGCGGCGTCTGTCTTTGTTGTGTTGTCATTTCCTAAGATGGCTCCTCTTATTCTACGATAATCCAAGCTGCAGCTCCACGAGTCTGCTCGGAACCGGTCGATTCCTGAGCCATTCGTTCTCCCCTCTCGGTTGGCGTTTGCTAGCCACTAGAGCAAGTAAGAGAACCTACAGTGAATGAATTTAAAGAACCAAAGATTTTGACCGGATTGTACACTTTTGTGTCTGGCTATGTATATGGATGTGCATAAAGAAGGGACGGAACATCTCTCTCCGGGGGGAAGAGAGAGGGAAGAAGCTGCAGCGGCACCTCACGAACTTCTTACTGGGGCAGTACCATCCTATAGGCGCGAGTGTTTGGATGCACGTGTTTTGTTCATATTCCTGCGCAGTTAAGAGAAAAATTGTCCCCAAGGCAACCACTCCTTTCCGTCTTTGCTTTCTTGGATATGCTCAGTCCGGGTATAGATGCTATGACGTGAAATCCAAGAGACTCGATGTATCCTTGAATCTTTTCTTTCATGGGGTCGCTTCATTTTTTCCTTAACCTAATTAATAAGCCCCGGGGGGTGATGGAGATGTATTGCGGCCTTCTCCTGTTCATCAACTCGAACCTCATTCTTCTGCAGTTGATGTTACGGATCAGCCTCACTCTTCAGGCCAGCAGCTTTGCTCAGCATCTTCTGCCGATTGTCAGCCTGTTCAGCTGACCTCAGAGGATTCCAGTCACCCGGCACAGCATGTTTTATTCTCGGCGGCAATTACAGTCTGTTTCCCAGGGGCAGACTACTCCAGAAGATCCGCAGTCTAGCCCAGTCGCTTCCTCAGATTCTGGATCCCTCTCTCAGGTTCGTCGATCCTCTCAAGTTTCTTATCCCGTTGAAGGATTTTTCTCTTATCTTATGAATCGTTTTCCCCAAAACATCGAGCTTACCTCATGTCAGTTCAATCTTCTCATGAACCTGAATCATTTGCTGAAGCCTTCAATCATTCTTGCTGGAGAGAGCCTATCTCCTTTCTGAAGTCTGCCAGAGCTAAAGACACAGGCAGATACAATTACACTTATACCACCATCAAGTAAATCGAACTTCTATGAGTATTGATGTGTACAGAAAAGATGAGTTTCTTTTTGAACCTGCGGGTACCTAGAGTAGTTGAAGTAGACCGGCACAAACCTAGGAGCTACCGCAAGAAAGAATGAGAAAACCTTTCCCAAGCAAGGAGCTAACTCGCTAAGTAACCCTTTTATACGCATACGGCTCAGGTCCAGCAGCAAGATAAGGCCCTTATGTAACGGAACAAGAAAAGTAGCCAGTTAGCAAGATATGGATTCAAAGCGAAGGGGATGTGGAACAGACAGAAGAAAGAGTAGAGTGAGCGAAGGAGGGTCAAGAACGGACAGCTATGAGGATAGGTAAGGAGCAATGAGAATTGTGGAGGAATCAACGATAGAGAGATTGAAAGAGACCAGGATTAGATCAGAACGGGGATGGACCCGGGGCACAACGTCGAAGAGCTCACAATCCTATTCTGAAGTGATATAGATCAATTCTAGCTACAATTGTCTAAAGCAACGCACTAGAAAGCAAAGACGGAAAGGAGTGGTTGCGAATGAGCAAGCAGTAGGGTAGGGCTAAAGTCTGTAATAGAGAATACCTCTTACCAAAGAAAAGATTGATTGGTTTAACGCATTCATTCATGAAAGCACCTGCTTCTCTCTGGATACCTCTTACTAGGGAAGTTCATTGGGTACCTAACCCTACAGCCTTTGGTAGGACTAGCCAGAACCTATGATACTTACTCTTACCTCATTGACACCCTTCCACCACTCTTCCTTGGGTCCGCTTCGTTGCGTTGATCCTTGACTTGAGGCCCTTTCCTTCTTCTAGCTAGGGTGGGGACGTGGATCTTCCATTACTCATTTGTGCTATCCCTGCCGTGAAAGAAAAAAGACTTCTATTAGTATACCCCTTACTCAACAGCCCCTCGTTAAGTAAACTTTCTTAAGTACACACCTCCCTCTTGTATGAGGAGGTTTTATCCTTTGGTCTCGTTTTTCAACTACTTTCTTTTAGTCCAAACTGGGAAGAAGGCTTGCTTTTCGTTGATCTCTTACTGGTGAACCATCACTCGAACCTGGAACCGAAGGACTTGCCTTTTCGTTGAGCTAGGCCCGTAAACTCTTTTAGGAGTTCCAAAGACAACATAGATGACCGAGGCCCTTCTAGATGGAGCCAGGTTAGGTCACTTCGATCGCTTAAGCCCTTACTGCGATAGAGTAGGCCACTTTAGTCGGCAGAATTCTAGACCATTGCTAGAAGAAAGAAAGGGCCTCAAGCGCTTTTCTTGCCAGTCTGCTTCTCAATCAAGGCTTTCTACTGCTTAAAGGTGACGAACACATCACTCTTGCGCTTCAAGAAATACACCCACACCTTCCTTGAATAGTCATCAATGAAAGTCAACAGATACTGTGCACCACCCTTTGACACAACAGGAGAAGGACCCAAAAGATCTGAGTGAATGTAATCCACTGTACCTTTGGTTCTATGAACAGCTGTACTGAACTTCACCCTGCACTCTTTGCCATAAACACAATGCTCACAGAAATCCAGTTTACCTGTCTTCTGACCACACAACAAACCCCGTTTGCTGAGCTCTGTCAACCCCCTCTCACTCATATGCCCGAGACACATATGCCATAACTGGGTAGAAGCAGCATCTGAATCTACTGTAGATGACACATTAGCACTACCAAGAATAGTGCTTCCCTGAAGATGGTAGAGACCGTTAATAAACTTCCCTTTTATCACAACCAGGGCACCCCTCAAAGCCTTCTTCCGAACTTGCCAACCAGATCGGTCTCTATCAAAAAATCAAAGGCTAGAGAGAAGAGGGGCTTGGGGCTACATCAACTACTACGGTATAAGGTTTTGTGGCAAAAGACTCTATTATCAATACATCCTATTACGCGGCAATTACCACAGTTAGGAGATGTCCTCTTCTCTTAATAGCGAGAGCATCTTAATAAGTGAAGTGGTAGCAGATTTCAGCAACAGAAACGGATTTGGTAGCATAAGTTATCCCTCTAGTGAAGCCTATTTGCAGCTTTCATCCTTCTTTTTCCTTACCAACCTTGGGTCAATGGGTGATTCAGTTCATCATACGGATTGCTGAGCATATGGTATTCTACCAAACTACTTGTGTTACGCAGATGCTTTGTCCTGCCAAGAGCGAGCGGCAGTATAAGGTCCCCGGCCTTCTGGCTCCTTTTTTGGAAGTTTATTTTATCGCGAGTTCTGCCATCTTTCTCTTTTCCAAGGAATGGGTACTGTTGGGCTATGGGTGGTCGGGTATCGTGTGATACCAATCGGTCCAACGAGGCCGACAACATCTTCTTGAGTGAAAGCATCCGACTCGGGCGATAGAAGACTCTTTTTTTCCACCCTCCGAGGAAGTAGCAGAGCCTATTGATAGATAGAATCTGCTCTCGGCGGATTACCCTTCTAGTGTTCACTATTATCCTGAAGTTCCTACCTAACTAAGCTGATGTATTTGCAGAGTCCTAAACTCCAGCGGGTCAACTCCCAGGGAACTCCTTATACATAACCTGGCGAAAATGCCCATTTTTTGCTCTATACGAACTGGGAGGCTCGTGGACGGACCTATTACCCTACGCGTACGCGGACTGAAGGACAAAAAGAAACTTCTCAACCTCTGAGTTCTTCAGTAGATAGGCGTGACGAGGAATCGCCTAGAATATAGAATAGAAATTGGCACCGGTTTTTTTATTGTTTATTGCTTTCACTGGAAGGCTTTCCTTCCCTGCCGAGGAGTTAGAACTAGCCTTCGCCCTTGCCTTCCGCCTTACCGACTACAAGCAGGGAAGAAATCCCTTCCTAGCCTTCCTTTAGCTGACAACAAGTGGCACTTTAAGCATTAGTCGCTACAGTACGATTGTTCGTAGGTTGACTGACTCCCCTCCTTCCCAAACTCATCCTCAAAAAGAAATCTGCTTTCATCAAAGGTCGGAACATAACGGACAACATAGCCTTAGCCCATGACCTTGCGCATCGAATGAAACTAAAGTTTGGCTGCGAGGCTCAGCCTGTGTTAAAGTTGACCTTTCTCAAACTTTGAACAACCTGAAATGGAGTTTTCTTCTCAAGACCCTGGCCAAGATGGGCTTCTCCTCAGAATGGATTGAGCTGGTTGGTCAGAGCTGCTGGTTCGAGTCCAGCTCGTGAGTAGTGAAAAGGGAGTTTTAATGAAATTTACGGGGACAAGTCTGATCCTTTTGATTGAACTCCATCGAAGGGAATCTGTTGTTGAATGCTATGCCACCACGGAGTTGGTGCGGGTCTCAGCAGAATCTTCTGGCAGTGATCCTGACACGACGCCTCTTACAGCACAAGGATCCGCATCTGAGGGCTATACACCCACTACCTCCGAAACCGCGTCTGTCGACTTCTCTTGAAACTTCCAGGAAAAAACTGGGCCATACCTATAAATTCTCAGATGTCCCTTTCCTTATTACTTACGAAGAGCAGCACCTTCCTATTTCTTGGTTAGTTCAACCTAATCGGCCACAACAATTTCAGGCTTTACTTTATTTATAACCACTCTATCTATTAGGCGTTTAGCTTGAATCTCCTGTATAGTCCTCCGCCGCCTGCTCTTTCATTCCCTACCTTTTCGTTCGAGTCCTTTTCCCTCTTTCTGTTCTTTCGCTCTTCGAGGAAAGAAAGGAATCGAGACACCCCACGGCCAAAAAAAAAAGGCCTTCGCATTCGATCTAGTAGCTTCTTAGTTCCATTTTCCTTTTTGTTCATCAATTTGAACGAAGAAAGAAAGCAACTGGCTATCTTTCTGAAAGTGAGAGAGAGAAAAACCTTCGCCCTGCCTTTACTTTACTAGGGCCGGTCACCGTTGGCTAAGAACCATTTCTCACTTGTGATGTGAAGCCGCATTTTTCTTTTCCAATTTATTTTTCGCTTTAGAAAGCCGTTTTTGAACCCCTACTAGCCGATTGTTCGGAAGGGGCGCCCCGGGTGACCCGATCCGAACAGACTCTGCTGATTCTAACTCTAGGCATAAATAGAGGCATTCCTCTTCTATTAGCTAGTTACATTCTCTCAAAAGCATTTTGTCACAATCTTCATTTCATCTCTCTTTTTAAAAGAAAAGAAGACTACGGTTACAGTACAGCGTTAGCTGGAACTAACCTGAGAGAAGACGGTTCAGGGAAAGGATAAAAAGAAGATTCTGATATCGGGCCACCAAACCTCCTAGGCTTAGCACTACTGGTTTCTCCTTTGTCCAGGTCTCCTGCGTGAATAGCATCCTCCACTTGTATACCAGCATCGAAAAGATCCTTGAATGTGCGAATGGGCTGAGCGATCAGGTCTTTCCTTAAATGCGTCTGCAAGTTCTTTGTGACCATCCTGACTTGGTCCTGCTCAGGAAGGCCTATCAGTCATCTTATTTGCCTTATTCCTCCATCGAGTTATGAACTCTGAGAAAGTTTCTTGGTCGCCTTGACGAGTGGTCTCCAAGTCACGAGTAGTAACGTCCAGCTGCTGATTGTACGAGTACTGCGCCACGAATGCGTTCCCAATGTCTTCCCAGGTACGGGTCAACGACTTATCCAACTTCATCAGCCACCTCAGTGCTGTACCAGAAAGAGTTCTTGGGAACAGCTGTCCCATTTGTTCCTCACTCAAACCCAAAGGTGCCAGTGAACTCACAAAGATACCCAAGTGCACAGTAGGATCACCGGTACCATCAAACTTCTCTATTTCTGGCATTTTAAACTTCTCAGTTGGTGTTAGGAAACATACACAGTCCCTTCATGTCCAACATGTACCCCTCCATGCCCTTGGCATTTCTCAAAGCTTGCTCGATCTTATCGATCTTCCCAATCTTTTTCCTTAGTGACCTCATCCATAACTAGGGGTTTGTCCTTTAGGGGATCGTTAAAGTCGTGGGCACAATAACCACCTGAGTGCTATAACAGTAAGACCGAAAGGTATCGTCCATCCTCATGGTTTGGTTCTTATCTTGCTCTATGTTGACGACAGGAGTTCCAGATAGGTGAGTAGGGCTTTGACGCCCAGTTGTAAGGCAAAGGACAAGCGTAGGCTTAACCGAGCAACGAATTAGGCTTTGGACTGTTCAGGCAAGCTTCTGTAAGCAGTCCAGGAATTGAGTTTGAGTTCCCTTTCTCTTCTTCGCTATGGGGAGACGGCTAACACAGAAAGAATCGTTCACCCGCACTCCCAGTACAGGCTCACGCTTCTTTCTGTGTCTGTGTTAACTTTCTTCTCTTCATTCCCTGTGTTGCACAATTCCCTGAGAAGTGAGGAGGTGCTGAAGGTAGAGTACAATAAGTACCAGCATTCCGAGTTGAACCACCACTAACATAACCAGCAAAAGAAACTGTAGCAGGACCTCTAGGACCTGTTTGAGTAAACTGTCTGTGTTGAACAAGACCTTGTGCCTGAGACACAAGTGAAGATGGATAAGAGGAGTTTGGTGGTGTATACATTGGTATGCCAGATGGATAAGAGGGATAAAAGATTTGATTTCCACCTCTCCACTGTGAAGGATCAAATTGAGGCTGGAACTGATGCTGGAACTGAGGTAGATAGTGAGGAGGTCTACTTCCGGCTATTGTACCTTTGTTGGCGACAATCTTGTTACTTGGCGTAGTAAAAAGCAGAACGTTGTTGCACGCTCTAGTGCTGAAGCCTTCAATCATTCTTGCTGGAGAGATGCTATACAGGAAGAAAGAAATGCCCAGGAAAAAAAGAAGAAGACTGAGTCTCATTGCCTGCAGGGAAACAAGCCATTGGCTGCAATCAAAAAGTTGCCCTTATTTCAACTTGACGTGAAGAATATGCCTTTCAACAACATAAGGGAAGGAGGGATCCGCAAGAATAAGTTTCTATTCACCCTCCTCCAACTCCAGGCTTCTCTTCTCCTAGGAATCCTAACTTGGTATGCAAGCTCAAGAAAGCTATTTACGTTACGGCCTCCGACAAGCTAAAGCAGGCACCAAGAGCTTGGTTTGAAAGGTGCAGCAGCATGTATAAGAGCCGAAATCGGAGTAGAGGAAGGAGCCGGTTTTTAAAGAAGTCCATCGGATCATTCAATGTTTATAAGGAGGTCGACATCAGGTATTGTCCTTCTTCTGGTTTATGTGGATGACATTGCTTTCTCTAGTAATGACTTAGCTTCGATAAATGAGCTTACGAGAACATTAAGAACCCAGTTTGATATGAAAGATTTAGGGGACTCAAAGTCTTTTCTGGGGATTGAAGTGATGAGGTCGCAAAGAGGTTTGGAACCCAGTGCAAGTATTCAATGGATTTCTTCTAAAATAAAAAGCTGGTCTTTCTGCATGCAAACCGGAACAAGATCTAAAATTAGCCTCAGATGCAGGAGAGCTATTGGATGACCCATCTACTTACAGGAGACTTGTTGGGAGCCTTTTCTACTAGTTTGACCGCTCGCTTCTCCCTTTCTGTCTTTCCTCTGAACTGATCCCGCATTCCCTTTATCTGGATCCGGCTATTCGGGGTGAACTAATGGAATAGATAAGCCTGAATAGAGTGTACGTTAGGAAGTCTCCCTAATAGAGGGGACTATTCTTACTGTATCATTGCAGGCAGCAGTTAAGCTCTTTCTGTCTTAAAGATCTCTCCTGCCCTTAATCAGTTCTTATCAGTCTTCTACTTGTGAGTAAAGAACTGTCGTAAAGCTTGTTCCTTTGAGCTCGGACAGTTCGAGCCTTAGAAGGAAGCATAGGAGGAGTAGCCTTTCGAGAGGGATCTTTCCTTTGAGTTTCAGAGGAAATCAGTCTCATATGCCAGAAAGCAAAGAGGAGTGGCGCATAGGTCTGGGTATGAATAAGTCTTGTATGATTCCTTTAATAGAGTCTAAAAGGCAGAGTCCTTCTGTAATAGGAGCTTTCCGAAGGTGGATTGAAGTATAGGGGGTTCGGTTCGCTCCCTGATATAACGATTCCATTCGTTCGTCAGTGTCCATAAATCGTGGGTGAAGCGTGTGGGATACGTCAATTCATTTGGTGATAAATGCCCCTAGTTCAGTAGCAATCAATAAAAAACTAAAGCAAGCAAGCAGCCCATCAAGCAAGAAATCCATCCATTCCGCAAGCAAGTAAGCCGGGAAGCAATAACTAAATCAAGAAATCCATTGAGCTAAGCCAGCGATACGGAAGTAATCAGCAAAGTAAGCAGCAATCAAAGCGAGCAAGCCTCAAAGCGCCATCCCAACACCGAAAAACCATCGCCATAGCCCACCACAGCTAGAGATCCCTCTAAAGCAAGTAACGCTCATAAGATAGACGAGAGATAGAAGGCGTTCTTTGTCCCTCACCTCGAATGATGGATCCAGTGGACCTTCGCCCGCCCGTTTCATAGGTTTGGGTGCTCGAAGCAAGGGAGGAATTGTTCTTTGTTGATGTCTTGGTAACACTCTTCCGCGAAGGCCCCATGTTGTCAGGCAGATTGATGGATGAATGGAAGCATGACGGATCAAGACGTAGATGCACTCGCGAGCGATCAATGGCCTCCCTAGAACACTCGTACGGACCGACGAATTCCTTTCAGCCAACTCAGGAGCAGGCGGATAGTACGACCCTAGTGACCTAGATTCTATCGCGATCGATCAAGCACTTAGTTAACTCATAAGTACCCTTCACTAACTGAGCTGACCCATTGACTGAACGAATAAGAAGGAGAACACTTACATCCTTGGTATGGAGTCTGTCGTAAACAGTAATCCACTTGGATTAAATTTCCCTCGAATGCCGCCCTTCCATTTTGTTTGAAGGTGCCCTTCGCTCCACGCAGATGAATGAAATTGGCAAAAGATCCCTTCCCAGATTACTCCATTCAACAGCGGGAAAGAAGGCAAGGCAGGTCAAACATGCCATTAGTCTGGTCTTCTGTTCACTGCGCTTTATTTAAAGCAGTGTGGGGTGTGCCTCAAAAACATGATCTACTTCCTGTGATGGTCTCACTTACTCGTTCAGGCCTACCCCGGATCATTCCTCCTTTTCATAGAAGGATAATATTAAGGAAGGTTGATGGGGCAGATCGCTGGGGAAGGTGGTATCTAAAGAGGCCCGGCTCCCGAGCGGAAAAGCGTAAGTCAAGAGCTCAGGTGGCTTATTCTCATCGAGATGACCATGTCACGAACTGGATTTGAACCAGCACCTCTGGGAGCAGACAGAAAGAGATGGCAGCGGGAAAGACGGGAGCACGAAGGAGGGAGCAATGGCTCGAGTAAATAGGAATCGGGGAGGAATCGATTCGGAGATGGAAATAGATATGGCGAAGAGGAGTAGCACCTGGTGGTACAGATGGTTCTGCGGATGGGAGTTCGCAGATATTGGGTCACTGCTACCAGCTGCTTGCCCAGAGGGATGTGGATTTGCTGTCCTCTGCTAGGATGCCGCTAGGGGAGAAATAGATGCTTCTGAGTTCCTTGTTCCGGTCCTTTGATCACATAGGTTCTTTGCCGGCTCGTACTCCCTTCCATCAGTTGGGGTCACGAGGCAAGCCATTGGAAGGAGTAGTTCCGCATTTAAGTCTAATTCCGTTCCGTCAGGAGCTTCCGGATTTAGGCTTTTATTAGATCTCTTTTCTTTCGAGTTTCTGCTTATGCTTTTTCTTCTCTTTTGCGCTTGCTGGTATGGAGACAAAGGTGGTGGTGGAATGGAAAACTTTCTTTGTCGCGAGGGTTAATAGCTACCGACAGGAACCTGTTGTTGTTACATAACAAGGAACTGGAAGGAATGTGCAGCCCCTCTCGTTAGAGGTTTCCTTCTCATCATGTGACACCAGGATTCAAAATTCTCAGGTTTTTGTTTTTGACTATTGGAGTAACTGCAGAGGGCATTTTCTAAGGGTGGTGATTTTCGACGTGGGTACAAAACGCATAGTGGGGACAATCTTTAGTATGTGCCAACAACTCCTCCCACACCGCCTTACACACCTATAAGGAATTTCTCGGTCCCAACCTCAAAGTAGTTCAAGTTTTGGGCAAGGTTGAGTTTGTGAATGGAAAAGTTAGGGTTTGATTATTTCATTCCGTAGAGAAAGGGAGCAGTCGACTGAAAACCTTCCCTTCCAGTGGCTCTGCTCTAGCAAAGAGAAAATCACTTGAGCTTTTTGCTCTTAATGGTGATGATATTCCCTGACAGTGCCCCCAAAAAGTCTTAAGTCGACTAACTCTACTAAAGAGAAAAGTTCTCTCTGCTCTTCCAGTAAGCGGTTTGAGCTAGTACTTGACTGCTATCAGAGTTAGAAAACAGGTATCCCCCTCTTCTTTACTCGAGGATAGTGCCCCATACCAGCACTAAAGGATAACCTGAGATAAGGTATGGAAGCAGTCTGATTGATTATTTCCACTTGAGTCGACTTAAGTCTTTCTCTCCTCGTACAGTCTCGGCTCTAGTACAGATCAAATCACAGGATCTCTGTATGTATGCGCTGATGAGCTATATCTCCCGGACGAAACACTTCTCAAACCTGATTTCCGGAATGGCAGCAATCGACTTCTTTCTGTTTTACAGCTCTCTTGTAGTACTGCTCCCCGTACAGTGCTCAATAGTCTTGATACTCGCCCTTAAACCATCAAGCACTCCAATGCGAGGGGACTGACCAAGACAAGCACTCAATTCCACTAAAAGCTTCTTTCACGAAGGGGAAGAGTCGACTTTAGTAGTTATCAAGTTTCCCTTAATCAGAGATTGACTTGAGGACTCTCCCTGACATTTTTTCTTCAATCCAAGGGGATCAAACTCTTGCTCTAGTTGCTGAATCCCTTGACCGACCTCGCTTGCCTAAGAGATTGCTTGAAAACTGTCTTGCTTCCACTTTTTCTCTGGCTTTTGAGAGACTACTGGCTAGCTTGCCTTTGCCCTCGCAGACACACATTGGATTGGAACTTCAAGACTTTCAAGTAAAGTTCATACTAGAAAAGAAATAGGATGCTTGCTGCTTAAAGGGGATATGCTATGATAAAAGAACTGGCTTGATAACTTCAAAAGGAGAACTCCCTTGCTAAGCTAAATAACTTGCTTTATCCCTCTTTTTTTTTTTACTTCTTTTCTATTGAGCTTCTATGAATGATCTTGAAAAAGCCTCCTCATCTGCAGGGCGAGGGCAGACTTTCCATCTCTACTTCACCTCTATAGGGGGATTCTTATTCTTAAGGGGTTAAAGGTTGATCTGATCTTCCCCCTTTCCCTTATAGCAAGCCCCCAACTAAGTAAAAGAAAGACTATGTATGCATTTTATTAAACCTTCTATCTAGTGATAATAAACCCTTCAGTCAGATATCACTCATCTTAGGATTAAGAAGGGACATTAAGGAAGACGTCCCAAGCAATCCAATAGGCAAGAACGAGCTTCCGATGACAAGGGAAGCTTGCTTCTTTTTTCATACGATAAGATATGAAAGCAAAATACTTGCTGGAACGAAAACAGGATGATCTGAAGAAGAAAACGCTGGGTACCTGCGAGAGCGGAGACAGGACAAGCTGACATAGAGCGTGAAAAGGATAATATATAATACGGATCAGATTGGTTCCCCCAAGATCAACAATAAAGAAAAAGGGGGTTAATAAAGTCAGTAATATGGTAAGAGACTTCTTCCTCCGGCATCTTTATGCTGAGCTAGGGTAAAAGCTAAGTCAAGACTAAGTGGATTAGCTCCTCCGGCTCTTCTGGCTTGCTGCTCTTGTTAGGGCAGTTCGGTCTCTGAGACCGCCGAGTAGTCGTAGGTAAGTAGCAGCTATCTCCGACCGAGCATAACCGATTGATGGTAATAAAGAAAAAGGCGGGGGCGTGGGATTTCATGAATAAGTAGAAAGCCTTTCCTGTATTGCAAGGTGAGATAAGGTTTTTCTTACTTCTCTGGGATTGGATGAGGATGAACTTCTAGAGAATAGATCCTAGGGCGCTCTTCTCGAAAGCTAGGAAAGAGATTAGTAGGCAGCTTAGTTCGGTAATCAGGCGTCTATAGCACAAGAGCATCCTGCCTGAAAGAGCTAGGAGGGACTTTAAGGTATGCCCCTTGTTGCCTTGAACAAACTAGATCCCCAGGGTTGGGACAAACCTAACTCAAAACTAGCTACTCGGATACGAGGGAAGCTACATCAACGGACCTTATCCCTCGATCCCATCGTAAGCTCTTCTACTAGCAACTGTGAACTAACGGGATATCTAGCTGCTATAACAAGGAGTGGAGCTGGAAGAGGCTACTACGTTTTTTCTTTTTAGTTCTTCCCCCGCCCGGTCGAGCTGTCTGAGGTCGATGGTGCATCCGGTAAGCTCTTCCGGTATTCATCTCCAGAGCCCGGTCAGATGCTTCAATCCTTCATTCATATTCCGTCTCAATATCTTTTTTTTTCATGTCTATATTGCGAGTTTACAGCTCGAATGTTTTACTAGTCTTCCCCTCACATGTGAGAAAAGGGCGGTCTCCCCTAGCCCTTATTCCGTCCAAGCTCTCATAGCATTCGTCTTTCTTCCTTCTCTGCTGCACATCTGTACTCTTTCCCTCGCTTTATAGAGATCTTGGCTTTCTGGTTTTTTGTTTGGTCAGGGGGTACTGTGGAGAAATCGTTTAGGAAACCAAGCATGTAATAAGCCGAAATCCATACACATGAAAGGAGTTGTACACGAGTTTGGTAAAGCATTCACCTGTCGGTTGTACATCGACCTGTCGGGAAACTAGAAACTCTCCCGCAAGCTTCCTTCTTAGGTCGGCATTTGGCTTTGCCCTTGCTTGTTCGGTTTTGGCTCATTCTTTTGATTACTATGTATCTTGCCATGTCTGCTCCGTCTGCTGGTATAACATAGATGTCTTCTCTGGCAATAGCCAATCAAGAAGCCAAGCCAGCACACCGGGCGAGGAATCCATTACTTGTTCGGCTGGCGGATGCAGTTCTTGCTCTTTATGAGGATGCGGATGCAGTATAGTACGAAAATTTATAAGCCAAGTTCGGTACACCAAGCCGTTACACAAATCGCTTTTATTCTAATACATCCCATTCCGCGTTAGCTCTCTGCTCGGGATGCGTGGGCTGGGCGTCTATCCTTCATTCCCATCCTTTATGTTATGTAAATAGAGACTTCCCCTTCCACTCTCCAATATAGGGAACCTCTATCGATCATCTCACATCTGTCTGTATCGTCGGTCGTATTTCTTTAGTAAGAGGACGTGTTAAAGCAATAAATATCATAGATCTCAGACGAGAGGTAGATCCACGCGCGAAAAAATGTGTTATTTCATAGGGACTGAAACTTGAATAATACCTTACTTAAAATAAGGAATTAGTGGAATATGCAAGAAAGAAAATAGAGGAGCGAGGCGGACATCGGCACGTGCGGGGAGGCTAGCGCAGGTAAGCTCACATAAGGGTCTGAGCTCATATGTCGTACTCTATCATTGGCATGGGCGGCATCGATTCATTCGATTACG
This sequence comes from Arbutus unedo, assembly GCA_014822125.1. Taxonomy (NCBI): domain Eukaryota; kingdom Viridiplantae; phylum Streptophyta; class Magnoliopsida; order Ericales; family Ericaceae; genus Arbutus; species Arbutus unedo. The sequence continues at coordinate 18,668 of JABCMJ010000842.1, forward strand.
TTTTACTCTTCAAAATCCATCTATGGATTCCCGGAGCTGGCTGGCGAAGCATGAATTAAGCGACGGAAGGTTTAAGCCACTACGTTGAGCTGCTAACTGCTGTTGCCAATCTACTAGGCTTAAGACAACTTCTTGACTTTTCTCTTTCCCGGAACCATAGCACAACTAAAACAGGTATACGATACTAGCTCTAAGGGATCCCCTCTTGAGCTTCTGTACTTCGCTTTAGTTTACTATTTTTAGGAGGAAGACAAGTAGTGGACAAAATGAGGGTGCATTGGATCGGGAGTAAGCACTAGTGACTAAGGATTTTCACACTTGGTGGTCCGGATATGCGGCTAAGGTTTTTCATAAACCAGTAACTGAAGTGTTAGAGGGATTCTCTTTCGAGAAGAATCCCAAAGCAAGTGGGAAGAAGGAGTCAAGTCAGCCGAAGGGAAAAGAGAAAAGCGGACTCTGGTTCTACTCAGCCAGAGGGTGAAGCAAGTTCAAAAAGAATCAAGAGTAAGCGAACTCACTTTACTTTTTTACTTTGATTCTTTTCTTCAAATTGCACGATTAACTCTTTTGTGCCTGTTAACAGCTTCAACCAAGAAAGAATCTAGTGGAAAAGAGCCTGTGGATCCTTCAACACAATCAGCACCACCACGGAAAAGAGTAAGTCTGACTTTCTTTGATATATTTTAGTCAATTGCCTTTGTTTGAATTTCCATTGGCTGATAAATGCCTCTTTGTTGCAGCAATCTCTCAGACACAAGAAGGCTGCCACTAAAGGTGCCACTCCTGAGGTTGTGGAGATTACTAGTGAAGAAGGTGGGAGTGAAGTAGGGGAGAAGCCATCCACTGAAGCCATAGTTGAGGAACCAATGACAGAGGAGCCAGGAGTGGAGCAAGAGTCACCGGATGATTCCATCCCAAAAGAATCCGGTGGTGAACAGGGAGTCTATATTACACTAGAAGGAGATGGTGACCAAGATGGCTCCTCTGAAGACGGGAGTTCTGGAAGTGAATCATCCCCAGAAGGAGCCAGTTTTTAATATGTTAAGGACCTTGTCTTGAAAGCTGGAAGTAGCTCCTACACCCCTCTGACTCCCATTCCATTGGCTTCGATCTCTGTGGATCCTACCTCACAATCTTTTGGTGAGGGGACTCAGGCTTCTCGGACTGTGACTCCTACATCCGCTTTCAAATCCAGTGATTTCCCTCAGGTAATACCTTTGTCACTTAATCTAACCACACCTTTCTTAACTTCATTATTTCCTGACTGACATGCTTTTTCTCTCTCAGCCACAATTGGGTGCCACAGCTTCTACCTGGAGTGGCTCTTCGCGGCTTGCAAAGCGTGCTTTACTTGGCTTGGCTCCTTGAAGAGTCAGATCACCAAGCTCCAAGAAGAACTGGCAGATGCTGAGAAGCAGCGAGAGAAACTGACTCAAAGCTTTGATTCTCTGATGGCGGAGTCGGTGACGGTACGAAATCGATCGGAGAGGCTATATTTAGAGTAGGGAAATGTTATGCTTTTGTCGGGGATTGCCGGGTGTAGAATAGAGAGGAAGAATCCAACTCAACTCTTATAGGGTAGCTACGAGTGAGCCTTCGGCGAGTAGTTATTCCTTTCTGGGAGTAAGCACAGGAGCAGCAAAAGACTCCTTTGGTCGGTCAGTCGGTACAGTCAGTCAGTAAGTCAATCCGGGTAGGAAGAGTAGCTACGACGTATGCCCTTCGGTTTCGAGGACTAGCTTTCTTACTTGAAAGAAAGAAAAGGGAGCAGGCCTTCCCTCCCTTCGGTAGGTCAGTCAGTTAGCCCACGGAGCGGTAAGAGTAGTTAACATAACCCTTCGGGTTGTCGTAGTAGTTCTTTCCTATAGTTGTTTTAGTAGGTAGTAGCTCTAGTAGCCCTTCCTGTAGTTCTAGTAGCTAGGGAGGGAGACTCTACTTTATAAGGAGAGAAAGATTACAATAGTAAAGATCTTATACAAATGCCAAAAACATCTTTTTTGATTCTCCGATCGGCGAATCGAAAATAGTCTCTTTTTCCTATCGAACGAAAAAGCAAAAGTGAGAGCGTCAAGTTCTATTGATTTTGTAATAGGAGCGAGAAGAGGGGGAATCTCACAGTTTAGGCAGACAAGCACGAACGTAGTTAGCTAGCTTCTCCTAATTCCCCGATAGACCATATTATGAGGACGATGCAGGTGGAGATGTGGACCTGGATGGTGCTTACCCAGGAACAGCGGCTTTCCGGGATTTCAGAAAAACGCCGCACCCGCTTTCGTTCAACGGCGCCCTTCTCTCGCGAACCATACTGTGCAGGTGGCTGTAACGTATGGTCCTAGAAGAAAGGACCTTCCCTCACAGGACGAAAAGCTTGCTTTTCTACCCCCACTCGCTACCCTGGCTATTCTAGCTTCAGTTCAAAGTAGAACTCTTTCCCTTTGTCTATCCCTTTATTAGAGAAAGGGGCCGCCTTAATTTTAATTCGTTTTCCGGGTTTTTCACTCCTACTTAACTATATAAAGTTCAACTTCCCTTTCTTCTTTCTTTTGTCACGCGACGCTCACCGAATCCTTCTATTACATGCCAATCCCAGAGACTCGAGGGGACTAAGGCTATTCCTTACCTTAAAAGATAAGGGTAAGAAGCAATTCCGAAAGAAAAGTCATTCTAGTTCTTTATATAAGACTCTCCTCCCTCTCTTCGTTCGGTTCGTATTGCTTGTTCTGACTGCTTTTACTTCATTCGTGGGGGATGGCTATTCCTGTTCTCCGTGCAGCAGCTATTCATTCTACTCGGGAAAGGGCTTTTCACCGTGATAGTTCTCAGTCGGCGAAGCCTCACATCCGTTGCGCTCTGACTTACTTGACTTTAAGAAGCAACAAAGTTACGATCTTCCAAGACGCTATTCCAGTTTATCGATTTCTCGTCTTCAAATGTAGCTTTATCGTCTGATGTTGTGATTCTTCTATAGCCTCCGGCTAGTGAACACAGGGACCGAAGGGGGCGAGGGCCTTCTGCTCTCTCTCACCATCTAGGTACCCTATTCTAGTAGGATTGAAAAAGTGGTTTAATGGCTAACAGGTTCGTTTCTAAAGCCTTGTTATGGGCTTCGTTGCGTTCCGTGATGAATAACCATTGAAAAGTGTCTTCAAACCACTTCCTTTGAAAGAAGTGATTCTAGGCCTGCTTTACCAACTCTTTCAGTCTGCTTTCTACTTTCAATAGTACAGATCTCTTTCTTTTTAGTTCAGATTTCTGTCTTGAAAGCTTAGTGCAGTTAATCTACTATAACAGGATTTGGTACCCAGTGTGGAGCCGATGTCGCTTGTATGGCGTGCAGGGCTTTGAACTCCTGCGGGGACAGTCCCAGATGTGCTAGCGCTTCCATACCCGCTGACCCCCAATGACAGCCTTCTTGTGACCACTTTGTTGAAGCTTGGATCGGTACCTCTCCTGTAATTCACAGCACAGGAACTGTGGGTTTTACGTCCCGCATGCTCTTTGCCAACTCATGGGGGGAGCGGCCGCTAAGACAAGCTAGTTTCAAACCGTGTTTGGTCCCGAGGATCCCTTCAAGCAGTAACAACAAAGTGATGGCCTTTCTGTCATCACTTACAGCATTTCACGTCTGTATTTCAACTCGACAGTCTAATTCTCAGTCTTTCTTTGAGGATAGGATGGGGTGAACGAACGTAGCGATCCCGTTATATCGGTGAGGTAGTGAGAGAACACAAGACCGGTACGCGGGACTACAGTTTGAATTCCTAACTCCGAAACCAGTCCCCTCAAGGGAACAGATCAGTCCGGGCACGGGCACCTGCGGTCGAGCGAAGCGACTTTGTTATTAACTCTTTTCCGGAACAAGGAAGGTAGTTCAACCAAGCCGGCCAAGCAAGCCAAGGAGCTAACTCGAAAGTAGGTATTCCCTTTCAGGGGAACAAAGAAGGTACCGATTGGACAGTGGAATTAGAATCATACTCCTAACCTGTTCTTAGGAACATTATGGAATGCACGTGAAGTAACCTTACGTCACTATCCCGAAAGAAGGAACCAGTCCCCATCCGGGGAACAAACCAGTGATTGGCCGAGGACGAATATAGAATCCTAGGTTGGGGGCGGGGATTGGAGGAACGTAGCCGAACCGTTACATCGGTGAGCGAGTGAGGGAATAATATGGGGTTCCCGGCATTGGAATTAGAACTCTTAACCCTATCTCCCCTTGAAGGGGAATCTCAATCAATGATAGACACATCAATCAAGTAAACCTTTTAATCTGTTTATATGCCATTTCTGTGTAAAGAAAACATTCGTTTAGGTACCTTGATGATAGATACCATTAGGGTACCAATTGAGTAGGGAAGGAAAGTCACTAACGATCCAAACAGGTATCGAACTAGCTCTCCAAGCGGGTATCCCTCTGAGGGGAACAAGTAAGCACGCGATTGGCATGAATTGGTCTGGTATGGAATAAGCCAAAGAAGCCAATCTCCCGATAGGGCTATTGGAAGCAAGCAGGTAAGGCAATGAGTGGGGATTAGCATCTTAACTCTGAAGCCAGTCCATTCCCATGAGGGGAACAAAAGAGGTATTCGATTGAGCAAGTGGAACGAAATGAACTAGCTAACCAAGCAGCAAGCAACAACGGGCGAAAGGAAGGAAACAACACGAAGCAATGCAGAAAAAGAAAGCCACAGGAAGACGGATTTCTTGCTGAAGAGACCCTGACTATATAGGGGTGTAATAGGGCAATGTTCCATATTGATGTGATGACACTGTTATAGCCGGAGAGGCCTTTTCGAGAGAAGCCAGATGCTACAGCAAAAAACTTTCGCACAAATACAAAGAGTAGGCTAGCCTCGGGAGCTAAAATCAACGAGCCAAGGAGGCGAACCCATGAAAGTAAGTGATCCCTGGTCCTTTCCTCCGCCGAGCCTTCAAGGCCGACTGCAATTCAAGGTGGTACGAGCCAGTGCGAACTAACATCTTGAATCCCCACCTCAATTGTCTCCCTTTCCTGGTCATCAATCAAAGCATTCCAATCCACCTGGCACCGACTAATCCCATTCTAGCGGGGAATAACCTCCATCCGGAGAAGCTGCATCCGAAATGGGTAGATCCGATCCATCTTATTCCTCCAAGCTTTAGTCTGAGGAAGGGGAAGCAAAATCCATTTATTTTTTTCTTTTTGACTACAAGTCATAGAAGTCAGATCATGCAGACGCAAGAGCGTCAGTCTGCTCAGTCTGAATCTAACCTACAATAAATGGATTGTCGAGAAGAACCATTTCATGAGACAAGTTCAGTCTGCTGCGTCTACTAGTCCCATCATCGTCGGCTAGTCACATAGCGTGGAAAAAGAACCGAGTATGGGCGATCCGGCTTAGTAACATACAAAAGCTAGCTCCATGGGAGAAACTTCCTCACATACTGGATAGGTGGACCAGTACTCACTTGAGGAAGACTTTCAAGACTGGTTCCTCGGATCAGGATCGAACACTAGCAACCTATTCAGGGAAAGAATCGGTTATGTAAGAAATTGGTTGGGGGCTAAGATAGGTTGATACTCTCAACAATAAACAAAACACATATTCAATACCAACGTTGTACACAATCAGTTGTGGAGCTCCTACTCTGGCTAGTCCTATTTACCTCGCCTCGGAGGGAGAGCTCTTATTCGACATAGACTAATACGGCCTCTTAGGGGCCCAAAAGCACTTTAAGTTATTCCACAAAAGGGGACCCTACTAGGATAGGCCCAGGCGGGAGAGAGAAGAATAGCTTCTTTACCCTTCCTTGACTTTTGTTGTCCTAGTCGGTTCCTATATATGATATTCATTTTTCTTTCAAAAGAGCATTCTTGCGATCAACGAAAACTTATCAAGGTCAAGCCTCCATGCTCGAAGGGAAGCACTAGGAATCTGTATCAGAAGATTGAAAGTGGGCATTCCGCGGGGTCATATGCGGCGAAAGCTGGCCACCTCCTATCGTCTTCCGTTTATGAAGCTGGCTTTGAGAGCCTTTGAAAACTCAAGCAAGAAGCGGGAACCCTGGAGTCTCTTTACTGACCTAATTCATCATGAAGAAGCTCTTTGGCTGTTGTGCTAGCATAAGCTGTTACAGACTCCGCTGCTATTGAATGCCCTGCTAGTCTTAGTGCTACTTCTGTAGCTGCAACGGAGCGCTTAGAAGGTGATGAAAAGGATCTCTTCGGTAAAGACTAGCTCCCTAGCTTCCTGAAAAGAGAGGATTCGGTGTCAAAGATTAGCATCCCATTCTCAACAGCAAGATAAGTGAGAGCATTTGTTGCATCTATTAAGTCAAAGCTAAGAGAAAATTCGGGTTGATACGAGACCTTCGCCCTCTTCAAGTCTTCTTTTTGGGAGATTAGGTGCCTAGCCTCAGATGGAGCAAAGCAGACTTCCCCGATTAGGACTATACTATAAGACATGGGAGAGAGGAGTCGGCAGCATTGCTATTGAATGGAATAGAAGAACCACATTGCCGAATGCAGTTAGCTAGAAAAGCAGCTCATGACCCGAGGGAAGGCGCTATACTATAGAAGAAGTTCTTGTCGGACTCCTTCAGCCCACATCAAGACTATGTTCTGGTTTGGTAGCTTAGTCTTAGTCGGCCTTTCCTAAAGTAAGGAGGTAGTTCGACCGGCAGGCAATTGCCTTATTAAAGTTTAAGGAAGAAGAAGAACGAACTCTTAACTCGGAATCGAATCCGCTCTTCCATTCTTTGAAGATTTGAAGGACGAAAGGCGGCTATTTCAGCCGTTGGGCTTGGAGGAGATTGATTTGAAGTCTTGAGTGATGCTTTGAATGGCGTAGTACAGGAAGAGCCTAGTTCCGTAGCCCTTGCAAAGGAATCCACTTCTGAGATGGAGAGAATCCCGGGATGCATATGCTCTTTTCAGGGTTGAAGGAATAAGTAAGCGCAGCTATTGGACTTCTTTGTGGTATGGCAGCAAAGAAAGAAGCTGCTCACTCTGCTTCACCGAGAAAGGGAGCAAGGAATGAAACAAGCGGACGATACACGAGGACGAGACTTCGGACTATCACATCGTCCGATAGACCCCTTTATTTTATTAGGAAAAGAGCAGACGCTTTACGGTTAGCTTCCCAAACAGAAAACGATGAGTCTGGACTTGCGCTCCTCCTTGAGGAGGGAAATTCCGTAGAAAGAGTAGTTGTTTGCAGAGATAGCAGGCTTAGATGTCACCAAATTGGCGAATCCTTGAAATACCTGCGCAGATGTTTGAAGTCAGAAGGCAGAAGGAACGGAGAGAGATGCTTTTCATAGTCAAAATGTGCCTTTGTTCTTGGGATTCGAAAGGACTTGCCAACTGATCCTAGCTCTCAAGGGCAAGGGCTTGGCTAGATTTTAGCTTGAATGTGGGCAATTGATGTATTAAAAATCCCAGGAGAAAAGCGAAAAGGAGTTCCGCCGAGAGTTTTTTCGGTGATTAAAGGCTATCATCAATTGGCACCACAAGGCCACGACTTACTTAAGCAGCAGGACTTGAGGTCAGTTCAAGTTATAGGTTAACGTGCGTTGAATCTTATCTTGCCTCAGAGCTTTCATCCACATTTTGAACTGGTTCAGAAGTCGAGATTGCTATTAAATAGAAAAGACGATGCCATTGAAAGCTCAGGAGAGCGAAATGACTTAAATAGAGACATTCGAAGAAGCTACGATTGACACTTGAGATTTGCGATGTAGAGCAGAGGCATTCAGAGTAGAAAGCTTGGGCCGGGACTTGGGTTCATGGAATAGATTTCCATTGACTGGCAGGTCGTATCGAAGCTATTCTCTTCTCTTGTCTATCCCCTATCGACGGTTCTAATGCCGCTTAGCAGCATACTCGCTTCCTTTGCTCCGCTCGTCCGTACCGGAGGCGGGAGAAACGAATAGAGATGGAGCTGGGGATTCG
>JABCMJ010000843.1:0-24987 GCA_014822125.1 Arbutus unedo
GTTCCATGCACTCATAGAGAAGCAGTTCAAAGTTCAAAAAGCATCAAATGGAAGAATGCTATAGAAGAATCAGACTTGGGAATTGGTACAACTTCCAAAAGGCAAGAAAGCTATTGGTTGCAAGTGAGTCTATGCAAAGAAAGAAGGAATAGAATCCGATAGCGTTAGATACAAGGCTAGATTAGTGGCCAAGGGCTACGCTCAGATGGAGGGATCGACTACAATGAAGTTTTCTCCCCTGTTGTCAAAAATCCATCTATCAGACTTCTACTAGCTTTGGTTGTGCAATTTGATCTTGAATTGGCCCAACTCGATGTCAAGACTGCCTTTCTTCATGGAGATCTCGATGAGGAGATATACATGGCGCAGCCGGAGGGTTTCAAAGTTGTTGGGAAAGAGAATTGGGCTTGCAAACTACAGAAGTCATTGTATGGTTTGAAGCAGTCACCACGACAGTGGTACAAGCGATTTGATCGCTTCATGATGGAGCAGGAATACTCAAGAAGCCAATTTGATCATTGCGTGTATTTTCGCAAACTCCAAGATGGTTCATTTATCTATTTGCTCTTATATGTGGATGATATGCTCGATAGGTTGAAAGCTCAGCTCAGCAAGGAGTTTGATATGAAAGACCTTAGAGAAGCTAAAAGATTCTTGGCATGGAAATTAAGCGGGATAGAAAGAAGGGCATCGTCTGTTTGACTCAAACTCGGTATTTGAAACAAGTGTTGCAGAAATTCGGTATTAACAGGGATGCCAAACCTGTTAGTATACCTTTGGCCGCTCATTTCAAGATAAGCGCCTTAATGTCACCGCGAACAGAAGGAGAACGGAAGCAGATGGCAAAAATTCTCTATGCCAATGCAGTGGGAGCTTTGATGTATGATATGGTTTGCACGAGGCCAGACATTTTACATGCAGTGAGTATGGTGAGCAGATATATGCACGACGCATGAAAAGGGCACTGGCAAGCCATGAAGTGGATTCTACGGTACATACAAGGTACTGTGGATATTGGGTTGAAATTCGAGAGAAAATAAAACATTAGTCAGCTTTTGGTCGGATATGTGGACTCAGATTATGTTGGTGATTTAGACAAGCAACAGTTAACTACAAGATATGTCTTTACACTTGCAGGAGGACCAGTCAGTTGGAGGTCAACTTTACAGTCGACAGTGACATTGTCTACTACAGAAGCAGAGTATATAACAGTAACTGAGGCATTCAAGGATGCTATTTAGCTACATGATTTGATTAATGACTTGGGGATTATACAATAGCACATTGAGGTGTTTTGTAATAGTCAAAGTGCCATTTGTTTGGCAACGAACCAAGTTCATCATTCCCGCACCAAACACATTGATGTCCGATTCTATTTTGTCAAGGAGATTGTTGACGAAGGAGATATTCTTCTTCAAAAAATCGAAACTGCAGATAATCCAGCAGACATGCTTACCAATGTGGTTATAGGGATCAAGTTCCAACACTGTTTGGACTTGATCAACACCTCTTGAGTGCATAGCGCCTAGGGGCACATTTGGGGCAACGTTGATTCAAGATTTTTCGCCAAGGTGTAAATTGTTGAAGATTTAGCTTAAATCCTCCAAAGAAGATTTCTTTGACTTCTTAGAAGATTATAATATCTCAGAATATTATTGATCATTAATAAAATATGACTGTGAAATGAATGAGGGCATAACTATGTATTGCTCACCATACCAATATGTTTACACTCATATCCTATATATACTGAAATAGTCTTGTAAACTGATAGAGAGTGAACTGAAGAAATATTCAGAGAGATTGTGAGATGTGAGAGCTTGTAATAACTCTCCTATATTAGTGAATCCACTGCCCCTATGAACGTACTCGATTTTGGAGAACCGCGTAAATCCTCTGTCTCTTGTGATTGAGTGTGTATGTTGGGTTTATCGTTCCTAAGGCACTACATTAGGATGCTCTAAACTCAATACGCCAATGTGGACCTTAACTGTCACAGGAGATTATGTTGTTCTTAGTGAAGAGATTAATTCACGTGTATTAGTTTCATAGTTTGCAATTAGCAATCTCGTGAAGATTTCTTTTGAGGTTCAATGTGTTGCATCACCGTATTGCACAGTTAATTGCAATAAGTAGAGCAATCCGAAGATTTCATTTGAGGTTCAATGTGCTTTGGATTGATTGATGGGGCCGGATATGGAGTGTGAGAATGTTTTGATGGTGGTCAAGGGGTATGGTGGTTGTAATTGTATGTGGGGATGTGTAGTTAAGGGAATTTGAAAATATTGGGTGTAGGATTGTAAGATGGGAGAAGTCGTAGGATCCATCAAAAACATAGGAGGAGTCGGAAGTTGGAGCTGGAAGTTTAGAAAGATTTTGATGGTTTGGAAAGTTTGGTAGTGTCAGGAGATGCTTGCTTTTAGTTGTTTAGCTGAGCTATTCCCCTTGTTAGATCATTTTGTTTATGTTTTTTTTTTCTTATCTTCAAGATTGAAAGTTAAGGACAGCACTAGGAGGGTCTTTGTTCCACTCTTCGAATCTCTCTATATAGAGAGCTTTACCTATTGTAATATTTCATTTTTTTATTTTAATGACATGTGAGATTTCTTTGCCGATCAGAAAAAAGAGTAGAGCAATAACAATTGCACAAGTCTGAGTGTTGTGATCATAATTTTCAGCTTAGTTAACGAATTGACTTGATTCAAGTTGAGTTGTAATGATAACTCAAAGGGCTACAATAGTGTTCAAAAAATACTTATTTTTCTACTCAAACGTTAAATGAGTCTGCAAGTTGAGCCTATACAATTACGAATAGTTTCACGTTCTGAGAGGTCGTTCAAGTAGGCTATGGATATTATTTTTGTGCTCTATATACGTTCTTGAGATCTAGAAAAGGTCAATAGATATCTCCAGCGAGCTTAAGATATTGTATGCTCTACATGAACTTTCTTCGGGGGGTGGAACAACAACATAAAGGGTAAAAAAGTTGTTCGAACAAACTGTCATCTTATAGATTGCAATAACTAGTGCACTAAACGTTCTAGACCTAACATGGGCGTAGCCACCACATTTCTAAAGAGAGAAAACTTTGTTAGATAAAAAATATTCTTAGGGGTTAATTCCTTGAGAAGTTTGATGAGATCTACATGATTGATTAATCTCTCTCAAGGTTGGTTATTCACCTTCTACAATATGAGTAGTTCTTTGAAAGAGTTTAAATAAATTGGACGTTGATCTAAGTAGAGTCTTGGGTCGAGTTCAAAGATTCAAGTATTCAAATAGTCAAATCTTGAAGAAACATCTATTCTAGCGCTTCATGAGGATTCAACAAAGAAATTCTAAACCAAGATTGAGAAGTTGTGTGTTGACTGTAAGAAGCATATTGTATCAGTGATTGCATATAACGCCTTCTTTCCTCCCGTGACTTTGTTTTCCCACCTGGATTTTTCGCATATATCTGTGTGGTATGCTGGTTTGCATTATTAGGTTAACTAACTTAATTGATCCATTTAGATTTTATTTATCAGTATGTGTTAGTTGTCAATTTAAAACTCCATAGTAACAAATGAAAAAGCAATTCACATGCAATTTTTCGTTGTGCGTCATGGAGCTATTGAACAATCTAATACATCTTGCAGCTCCAAGTGCCCCTACTGCTGCACCATCCCTGTCCTTACCGTTAGCTCTACGCAACGGCATAATTCTACAACAAAAACAATAGCTCATTAACACCAAACAAACATACAAGCACGTAACACATAAACATGTAATAAGATGTACCACAATAATATTAACCTAATTTCCAATTGATTTTTTCAGACCTCCATCTAGAAGTCACAGTGATCAGACGTCTTTTTTAACCAGATTTCTCAAATAGTAGCATGCACGTCAAAGACAAGGCATGACACTATCAAAGCACAACTCCGCATAAGCACATAACTCCCCTAAGACCCCATCTCATAAACTCTAAGTATTCGAACCATGCTCCGATAGCAAGTTGCCATACCTCAAAAATAAAGGGTATGAAATACACGAAAATAAATCATAAACCATCCCAATAAATTAAAATTCAATAATAACTTAATCAATTACATCAAGTCTCCAAATTAAATAATTATCTAATACACATAAATTGCTCAACAAAGAAATGTCTAAATAAAATTAAAAACAAATCCACTCGCAAAACTTCAATTCTACCAAAGGCTAACCTCTTGGTTTTCCATCTTAGCTGAAAAATGGTTAATAACGGCAACATAAGCCAAAACTCGTATAGGATTGCAAGTTAGATATTAGAGTAACAAGGATTAAAACATGTCTCACATAAAAAACATATATGTTTTTCCCTTAGTATGAAAGTATATAGTTTGTAAAAAATTTTAATCATAGATATATAATTTCACATGCAATACGTGAGACCTTCGCCACAACCGGCAACCGACACACCCTATTCTGAAACATGCTTCCTATTCAAGACACCAATTTCCTACTAAAACCAAATTCCAGTTCCAGGCATCAGTCATTTATGGACTCTCACCACAACACTTTCACACAAAGAGCACCTTCATTTATTTTTTGGGCTCTCACCGTCGGAATCACAAAGACACCACAATTAGAGTAATCACGACACTAACATGTGTCCCCATGAACATGTTTCAGATCCGCATGCAAAACCAAACAGAATACTCAAAAACATGTAGAAATTAAAGAAAAAATATAATTTCCATCAAACTCGCTCGAGCAATCTGGAGGTCATTCAAGCGCCAAAACCAACCCTATTGTGGACAACAATTCGACACCCAAAACATTAGCACAATCCCCCAATGGTAAAAACTAACAATTGCCTTGCTATACGATTTGGTACCATCGGCCACTACCACATAGGACTTGTAAACTGAATAGGCCACCCAATTCCTTTAGCTATGATGAGATCTACTAAAATTATAAAGTACTTCCACAGACAATGAGAATGGTTATAGAATACTTAGTGACTTTACCTCTTATCTTCATAATTTTACAAAGATAGAGATCCAGGTAGTGCGTGTACTGAGATCTGCAATTCCTCCACTTCTTCCCCTTAGCATTTCCTATCTGAACCCTTTTCACAGCTTTCACCATCCTCAGCCTCTATGAAAAATAACTGTTTCTCTCGCAGACCAGCCCCTGAAATACTTCTTATCGTATCTGAAACAAAACCCTTTTGCCTTTGGTCTTTTTTGGGTCATTTTCTGTGAGGACCCGACCGAAATTTGGAATTAGGAATTAAAATAGATTATTAGGATTAATTGGAATTGGGAAGTTGGGCATTAATTTAAGAGAATTAGTGGTCTAATTGGAACTTGTAGAGCTTAAGGGTGATTTTGAGAATTGGATTAATTTTGACGGGCCAGATTGGGAATAGAACTTGGGATATAACGACATCAGTGGTAAGTGTCTACCTACAGCTGTTGAAATAAGAGGAAGGCGTGGCTGTATGAGAATAGGTGGCTTGAACGGGGTGATCAACAAGACACCTGCTAGAGAGAATGGGGGATTTTACAATTAAGGGAAGAGAGAGACGAGAGCTGGAGGAAGGTTGAAGAACAACAAAGAAGCAGGGGGAAACCATAACCACATACTGGGAGTTTTTCAAGTTACAATTTGATTCTCCAAAGGTAAGATTTTGATCTACAAACCCTATAATTAGGACTAAAATGTATATATTGTATGTATTTGATATTAGTAAGTTGAATTGGAGTTAGAAGCATAAAAAATGGTGGGAAAACAACCTCTGGTTCGTTACTGAAGCATGGAGGGTTGACCTACCCTTCATGGACGGTCAACCGTGGTCTGTAGACAGATTTTACTTCTGACTTTGGAAGCTTCCCTAGACCATTTAACTCATCAGATCATCACGAAATTTGGAACACAGATAGATCAATGCCTTAGCTAACATTTCCAATTTGAATCACTCAATTCCAATAGTTAGATTAGGAGACACGTCAGTTTTGGTAAACTGTGTTGAATCTGGACCAGCTCTGTTCCAAAGGGATTTTACCTTACTTATTGGCCATTCTACACCTTGTGATCTTCATAACAAATGTTCTCAACATCTTAAACTACCACCATATCGAATTTGGTGACCTTAGGACAAGTTTGTATGGGGTTCCCTAACTGATTTCCATCAGCATAAATTCTGAATAAAACTGCCCAGTTATATAGTTTGGAAACTTTGGACAGCGGAGCATTATTTTGACTCCATGGTCACTCCGGATTGATACTTCACCCTACAATAGTAGTAGACTCCAAATTTGATGAAAATAAATGGATGACTCCGGGCCTTTCATTAATGAGAAGCCTGAAGGATTAAAAAATGACATTGATAGAGGTCAAGAGTTAACATTTGAGTTTTACTTAAGGGATTGAAGTTGGGTGCTAAATCCAATATTTTATGATTACAGGACGGTGTAAGTTGACGGAAAGAGATTTCTAAGGACTTTGTCTCAAGCCTTGGTCTATCGGTGAGTTCAAATATGCCTCTTTTACATGCGTTTCCAAAAGAAACTTGTTAAGCATGCAAGTGTTGATTTTAAAGATACAAGAATGTGCAATACTAACATGTTATGTTAAATCCTTCACGCTTAGCATGTTATTCATCAACGAATAAGCCATATATAAATTGGTGAATGGTGAACGTTTTAAGAATATGAAACACTTAAGGAATTTTTCTTGCTAGTAAGATACAGACATGCTATGAATGCTAGAACACAAGAAAGAAAGCTCTTGTCATCAAGAATTTAGAATACGGTGAGATAACAGAATACCATGGTCCAATGCAGTAATGGGTGACGTCATTAAGGACAAGCCAAAAGTAATAGCTTAGAAGGGTCGCTCCCTTCCAAAATAGGTGGGTCGCTCCTACCTAGAATACATTGGCATAACTATTAAATGAATGAATGAACGACGAATTATAAAAGGATATGAAACGCTTTAGCATGACAGAAGATGAACTCGTAAGGTCTTTCTAAACGATATAATCATTGTTTATGTAATTTGTACATGACAAATCTGTAAACTTGACATATTGTTCTCACACTAGCTTCTAACTAACGAATGTTGTTTTGCAACATGCCAAGTTTGGAAGGACAGGAAGACGGGCAGTAGAAGGTTCGAGTAGAGATATTCTGCCCTTTTTTATGTCTTTTTGTGATAGGCTGACACACCATTGTACATATAGCTCTTTTGTTGTTGTCGTTAGGCCATGATGGGCCAAGAACTCGGTTATTGTATATATATGGGATGTATGTTGTATAGATGAGACTTGTGGTAGGTATTATGGCACATCCTTGGGGTATGTTCTTATTATACGTATATGCATGCTTCTACGCATTCTGATTGCTTTTATGTCGTTATTATATTGATACATCCAGGAAAGCCATTTAATTAGACCTTAGCGGGTTTTACTCAATGACCGGTCACTAACCCATCCTCCTTGGATGGGTCATGACATTTTCTTTATAGGAGGTAAGGACTCAGTCCTTTTGAAAACCGAATCAATGGAATAGAATAGGATGTATTAAACAATAATTGGCTGACGGTTTTGTCATTTTGACTAATGCCTCCATGGTGTCCTCTTGAAGTCATGCTAGACCCATGACTTGGAAATGGTTGCGTGTTTAAACCTAAACATGTAGTCATGCTTGGCAAATCTTCAAATTTCTCTTGAGAAACCCTAACTGCTAATGATTGGCTCAAGAACTATTCCCAATTTGCATAATAACGAAGAACTGCAATCCTTCCAAGTTTTAGGGTATGCCATTTCTCAAACCATCTGTACCTGTTCATTGATTTATCTTCCAAATGAATGGCAGCCAACTTAACCTTCTACAATTCCTCAAGTCCATTTATATTTCTAAAAAATCAAAACTATACCTCCATCCTCAGGCTTGTTGCAATTGTTCCTACCCTCCAACCGCAAACTCTGAGTTAGAAGAATGTTCAGAGTGGCATTGAGGAGGAAATGGGAAACACTCACCTTTGAAGCAGGTTCTTAAATAAGAACATTTGAGATCAAAAGCTGCAACCAAATCCTTAACTTCAATCACTGTTTCAATTTGTCTGGATAAAGCATCTGTTTGGCGACTAAAAGCTTTGGCATTTCTTTCCAATGTTAGTCTTCAAACTCTAAATTGCATCTTCAATCCATCTAGCATCTAGTGATCGTGTTTCATCCGCCACTATAGTGGGTACACAGTCCCAGATTGGGCTTTGATACTACCTGCAACATCAGAAATGATCAACAGCAAAGCAGAGCTCCAATGAAGTCTCTGATTGATATAGACGAAAGGGAAAACAAGTCCCAATTGCAAAAGAAAGGTACAAAACCATTTGAAAACCTCTCATCTCTCAGTAGCCCGATCTATTTTACCCTACAAAGCTTTCTAATAACCGTAATCACAGAAAGATTCTCCTCATAACAGAAAAAAGAATCTCACAGCTCACAACTAAACTTCTCTCGATAATGAATTGCAATCGTATAAAGCTATGTTTTAAGTACAAGAAGTCAAAGTTATATTCCAAGTCACGCATCAGCTTCATGTCAGTTTCTGGAACTTCCCATGAACCCATACCCTCTTCATGCTCTTCCCCTTCCGGCGATTCACCGACTTAACACAGCAATATTCAAGTTCAAGCTGCAAAGCGTACAAGGTAATTTTAACACTAAGCCGTAGAGTTCTAATCTCCATATGGTGGTAGTAAACACTTTTAGGGTTGACTTTCACTTTGTTTCCCTCTCGGCCCTGAGTTCAAAAATTACCACGACTCGTCAATAAATGGGGTGATTAAATGTAAGAGGTGAGATTTTGAAAGTCGGTGATAACTCACGCATGGGCCAAGTCACAGGGTGTCATAGTGAAGTTTTTGCCAAAATTTTACATTGCGACAGCCTGACTAGATGAACTAAGCTACTCATTTATTTAAAGCTCAATTAAGCTACAAAACGAACCAAAGGTTAACCTATATTGAAGTTAATTTTCTTAGCTTGATTTTAAGGTTATGGCTTATAAGAACGTAAAATAGGCGAGTTTAGTCTTGAAAGATAACAAGCCAAGCTTAAACACATTTTTTTTTATATTCTTTAGATTGTAAGCTTGAACAACTCACTAGTCAGCTCATTTACAGTTCTAGCACTACCTGTAAGTAGCATATGTATGATGAATATGAAACAGATAGAAACAAGATTAGTACCTCAGTGAAGCCCGCATGCACAAAGAGATCCCTCACAGTATCCAAACAAAAGAAGTAAGAATGAGTTCCATCAGATCGGACGTACTCCCTGAATCCCACCCTTTTGTCTGGCTCAAATCGAAGCATTGTCATGTCATAAAGGCCTGAATTTTCATCACAGTTAATGGTTCCAGCAGGATCCAAGCACAAAGCACAGAAAAACAAGTGGTAACTCAAAAAGGGTTCAATCCTATGAGTCAACCAGAAAAGAAACAAAAACCCAGAAATTTCAGAAACAAGCAAAAAGTATAAATAAAATCCAAGATAAAAGCCGTCTTGATAGAAATTTTGTCTTTACATACAAAGTATATATTATCAGGTAACAGACCTAAATAAAATTTGTGAACACACAGGTTTATATTCTTCATATCCGTAACTGACAAAATTTTTTGCTAAGAAATTACCATAATCCCTGAATAGAAGTAGACCGCCACGTTTCAATACAGAGAAACATGCTGCAACTGCTACTGGCATCCTATCAAGAGGTACTGCTGATAACGTGAATATCTGACAATGTTAAATTGAAAATAACAAAACCAAATCAGGTACCTGAAAGACATCATATTAGAAAGTAAACTTCCAGAAATATTCGATGTTGCAGAAGTTAAGGGTTAGAAGCTTTCTTAAATACTCCTGCAGGCATCCACAAAAAGTTACCAATAGTATTTTATTTAAAAAATTGATTAACGGCCTTAAAAATACCAAGTGCATTGTTATGTCTGTCTAATTTATGTAGTTCTTACATAATTAGATTGCACCACTGGAAACTATCCAAGCATGTTTATTCGCAAAACCAAACTCATGATCCATTATTCTGCTAAAAATGAGATTCAAAAAATTAGAGGATGAACCTTTACGCAATGAGTCAAGCACCTATCCCACCCTTTGTTGCTACCACAGCGTCTCTCATGCCACCCCAAGACCCTCCCTCCCCTCCATCCACAAATCGCCTACCTTGTCCCTCCCAAAACAGACCAACCCTTACCTCACCAGCCCGTATTCCACCGGCAAATCTCAGCCACGAAACCCAACCTGCCACCCTCCTCCCTCCCCCACCCCGCCCACCGCCACCCCCACACACCCCCCCCCCCCCCGGGGCCCGCGGAAAGCAACCATGATTGCCCATCTCTAACTTCGGCCCAAACTCCCCTGCAGTCAACCTTCCAACCAGAGATTGATCCCTTTTCCAGAGAGAAAAGGGTCAGGCCCCACTCCATTGCCAAACTTCAAAGCTCAGCTTAGATCAGGTCATCACTGAAGACCAGCAGATACGGAAAGATGCATGCAGGAAAACTTGCACATGTGATTCTGGCATGGTTGAAGAATGAGGCAATCAAGAAAGGCCTAATGAATGGGATCGTGGCACTGTACTCGCCACCAGTGCGGAAGGATGCTGCAGAAAATTCATTTTCCAGAAACCACACCTAACTCCTTATCCAATCAAAACCACAACTAACTCCTTAGCCAACCAAAACCACACGTAGATATGTAAATAAATCACAATAGGCGTTGACACATATCTATGGAAGAAGAGAAAAACATCGGGCCACGCTGGTTGAGTGGCGAGGAAGGAAGTGGATGGTAGTGGCTCAGCAGCGATGGCAGGAGGCCTTTGCTATGGTGGGAGGCTTCAGGTGGCATGACTCACAGGGAGAAGGGCTGGGGGAGATGACTTGGTGTGAGGAAGTGGCGGTCGGTATGGAGAGGGATTGAGGGTAACTTTCAGGATGTATTGTCTTTAAGGCTAGAAATTTTGGTTAGGGAGTGAAATTGCAAAAACTAAAGGTTTCAAATTTAGCGGCAGCAGGGAAATATTTTGGACGTAAGTAGAATCACCCGCAATTCTCACTTTGGTCTCTAACCTTCAATTTTTCCCTATTTGGTCCTTCAAGTATTGTAATTTTTTCAATGTCCCAAGGTAAATCTACAAGGAAACAAGGCTTATCCACATAAGATAGAAAAATGTGTATTGAATTTCAAACCTACAAGGAAACAAATTCCAAACATTACTTATAACCTAAGACTCAATCTGGGAAACTAGCCACGTACCAAGGTAACAAAATCCACCCCACCAAGGCAGCAATTAGATTCCCTCGTAGAACAAAAATCATTTAAGCCTGCCCCTCTTGTGTCTTTAACATCTGGAACGGCAGACAAAAGTGGTCAGGTTCCAGGTCATAGTTGGCACACAAAATTAAGTACCATGCAAGGCAATGGGAAAAGTAAGTAACCTGAAAGGAGTCTATCCTTTTGC
This sequence comes from Arbutus unedo, assembly GCA_014822125.1. Lineage (NCBI taxonomy): Eukaryota > Viridiplantae > Streptophyta > Magnoliopsida > Ericales > Ericaceae > Arbutus > Arbutus unedo. The sequence goes on from JABCMJ010000843.1 coordinate 11,519, forward strand.
AGAACAACTTCCCTGCAAGGGTCACAGGCCAACCACTTTGGAAACCCACTAATAGAAAAATCACAGAGGAACGAATGGAAACGCTGTTTTATTTTCAGTAAATCAGCAGCATCTATAGTTTCTTGGGCCCTCTTAATAGCCTCATGGCAACAATCACAAGAGTAAACGGTAATGTTGTCTTTCCCACTAGAAACCAAACATGGAAAAGATTAGAAGTCAGGAATTAGGCCAGAAGAAGCATATGGAATGTCAAAGAATCTCTACAAGTTCACTTGATTGTCAAGACAGCAACATTTTGTCTTCGTAAATACTTTTTAAGGTCCACAACAGAAAGAGACACAAATGATTAACCCAGTGCCTAGGAAATGGACATATGAAACAACACCTAAATTGTATTTCTGGGGCTAAGAAAATGTATCAAGGACAGACTTACGTAACACATCATGGTAAAATGCAACTTCTATGATGAATATAAGCCTCTTCATAAAATGTACTTTACAGCAAAGCTACCAATTTTAATCCTACTCTACTGTAATTGTACTGACAATAAAGAAAACAGAAAACACGGTCACTATTAAATCTCAAGCCCACAGAACAAAAAAAAACTAGTTTTTATTATACATATCTCACTCCCAAATGTCCATTTCTAGCAACTACAAAAAAAAATGGTATCACTTCAACCAGAAAATGGGTTTTTCACTGAAGGATAGAGCAATAATATAACAATGGAATCACAGCCTGAAGCTTTCAAAACATCAAGTGGTGCAGAATAACAGTCACACAATCCATGGATACATCGTATATTGATGGGTTCATGTCAGACATTAGACTGCTTAGCAGGCTTTAACAATAAGATTCATAGTTGCTGTATTTTGACGAATTAACAGCATGCCTTAGTTGATTTAGGAATGATAACCCGGAAGATTTGAGGATGACAATAATGGATATTGAACATCCCCTTTCTTTCCTTCCCTACCTCCTTTTACAAACCCTTCTTTCTCGTAACTCTTTTAAAGTCTTCTCCCCTCTTGCTTCTCACTCCTTGTTTGAACATCTCCGTAAATGTGTCTAATCTCTTCCCTTATCTTCCTTCTTTCAGACCTGTATTCCCTTTCTGTCTCTTTTCCATCGTTATCTGCCCACCTTTATCTCCCTTCTCTCCGATGTTCCCTCTAATTTGCTCCTTTCCTCCTTATTTCTGAAGGAGCTAATGTTTCCAAATTTAGAAACCCTATCACAAGTTGCGTAACTCTTTTGTTAGGATGTACAAGCCTTCCAAAAACTGAATGAAGAATTCCACAAAAGAATCCCAACATACTTTCTTATTGTGGGAGCACGAGTGGTGCATAAGACTGATGGTTATTAAGATTATCTCATGTCAAAGACATTTCCCTTTTTAAATTGGTCAAAGATTGTTATTGAGCTGCAAAATCCTGGCACAACGACGCTTCAGGTCTAGATCATTCAGCAACGAGATTCGGCACCCTAACCATTGTTCCAACTGATGAGAAGTTCATACATGAACGAACACATGGTGATCCCACTTTTTCCTAGTTGGGGACCGAAGTCAAGTTAGTGGTGTCAAAATCTCATCTAAAATCGTGCATGCCATTTTCTTATGTAACAATGACGAAAACCATTTTTCGAGAATTATAAATACACAATCTTACATATTCATTAGTGTGGAGACAGAATTCAATTCATAAAAGCCTCTGATGCCATTTCCTGTTTTAAAAGTCAGACATGTTAGCATCGTTTGATGTGTTATCTACGATATCTTTCATTGTGTACTTCAACATTATCATTTACCTGATCATACCCATTCAATTGCCCAACAAGTTCTTCACAATCTACCAGGTAGAAATGTTTTCCCAGGGCAATTATATAATTTATATAGAATATTTGGGGCAATATTAGTAGTTTAGTGGGTCAAATGTAGAAACTAAGTTTCAAACCCATCACAATAATACATTTTAGACAATTTAGCAGAGTCATATATCTGTTAATCAAATGGCTGCTATAAACCCATTGCCTTTGCGGTATTTGTATTTTCAGATATTGGAGTTGAAGTTATGAAGGTTACATAATCAGGAAGGATATGTTTTGCAAAATCTCACTTGCTTTTACGTTTTCATGAGCCGTTCCGGTATTTGCAATTTCAGATAGTGGAGTCAAAGTTATGAAGGTTACATAATCAATAAGGATACGTTTTGCAATATCTCAGTTGCTTTTAGGTTTTCATGAAGCCAACTAAAAGGCCATATATCCTCTACTTTCAAACCCTTGGCTTCTCTTCCTTGTCATCCGCTACTTTTCACTTTTCCACGAGTAAGGAGTTATATTTTTTTATTTGGAAAACATTCGAAAGGAAGAAATAAAAGTTCTAATAAGATAAGACGAGCAGCTGAAACTTAGATATAGGCCTTGATTTACAGACAGCTAATCAAAGTTAAATCGTACATTCATATTCACTACGAGGTCCACATGCCCGCCGTAAGAATAAGTGGCTCATGTAACCATTCTGAAGGAGCTCATAGAGTAATAGTGATGGACAAAATGTATGAAGTACAACATAAAGCTTGGAAGTATTTCAAGTATGAATAACTCAACATAACTATTACAATAATCGAAATCCTTAACATCAGCATCAGAAAGTAAGTTCAAAAATGAGAATTCTAACAGATACCGTAATATTGGTAGAACAGTACTTCCATTACCACATCCCACCTCCAAAACCGTTGAATATTCCTTACACGACAATAGTTCCGGAAATTCCTTCAGCAAATATCGCCTCTCCTGCAAATCGAAGTTCAGTATTAGACACAAACTACAAAAAATAAAGAAAAATAGAAAGACTCTTTATCAACAACAACAAAACTTTTTTAGCAAAGGAAAAAGGAGAAGAACAACATTAAAAAGCAGACCAAGAATCAAGCAAAGAGCAAGAGGAAGGTTAAAATCAGGACACTATAAAATCAATACTACACATAACACAGCGAGCTTCTACACCTAAATAAACATAAGTGAATTCCAAAAGGTAGGGAAATAAAAAGTTTGATGCAATAAACCCTCCCTGTCGTAAGTCTTGATCTAAAAATGCACGGACTCCTTTCTGACCAAAATAACAGCACTGTACCACACTCTCACAGACAACCTGACCTCTCCTAAGAGCATCTCCAACAAAGGTGTCAAATCCAAGGAGGCAATTCAGTTTTCAAAAAATGGCATCAAAACTAGCTCCAACAAAAATGTCAAAAAATATTTTCAAATCCTACATGGCACTTGAAAAAGACTGCTTGATACCAAATTTGACAGCAAGTGTCAAGTGCCTTTTTGCCTCAAATGCCTCAACCACAAATGCCTTTTTGCCTCAAATACCTCAATTTGACATCTTTATTGGAGATCAAAAATTTCGAACATCAAATTGCCACATAAGCCATCACAAAAATTTGACATCTTTTTGGAGACACTCTAAATGGTTGGAGCCAAAATTTCAAAGACAGCCATTTTTTGGCTTGATAGGGTGTCAGTTTGTCAAATAAAAAAATAGAAACTTTTCATACCAGAGACCATTTTTTGGCTTGTGGTAGTTAATGCCTATAGTGTCATCAATAGCTCATGTTTACTCTCGAGCCAGAGACCATTTCAAACAGTCCCAGAATGACCACTTTAGATCCTGTTCTCCATAACAACATCCAAAATTTACACCCCGCAATCACAGGCTTTCTAAAAATAGGCTTACAAATAACCAACTTTAGTTTGAGATCTATTCCGCACCTCATTTAGAAATTTATAAACACTCAGTGCTACATTATAGCAATAGCTAGCTATATAGAAACTTCACCACTAGGGTGTTCTAACTAATAAAAAAATAGAAAACATTACTCATTTCCTATCTTGTTTCCATGGGTGAACCTACTGCATAGGGTGGGGGTGCCATGGATTAATATTAACGCCCAATATGTAACAATGTATGCATACGATCCTAGTAAGATTATATTGTCTTTCAAGTCACCAACTTTCTAAAAGGCTTAAGCAATTAGGAAATGGGCCCAATAACGTATATGAAGTTATATAACACCGTCCATCACATGTAATCCCGTCTTGCAGGTGAAGATGCAAATATTCCTACATATATCAAACGAAGGCAAAGGAAAGAAGCATAAGGCAAATGGGGAACAAAATCAAACAAATAGACTTGAACCCAAGAAACCGTCCAGAACCAAGGCTCTAATACGATGATAAGTCACCAATTATCTCAAAAGTTCAAGCTATTAAGAAACGGGTCCGGCAATTAATATCAAGCTATCCAACATGCAACCCCTTTACAAGACCCAAACTCATTGTAATATGCAGGAAACAATTACATTGGACTGTGGCTTGACACAATAGACTCAGTGATAAGTATCAATCAAGTTTTTTATGTTTATAACAATCCAAGAAGTTGGGATTCACCCACCAAATAAAGTAAACGGAACAGCCTAAAATACAATCATAACTAGATAATTTAGTTAGAAAGGTTGTCCTCAGTATCAGATCACATAGACGCTAGAGGTTGAGTCGTCCTTTGAAGCTAGGGCTTTGAAGAAAGCTAATTAATACCGATTGACTAATGGAACTTTATTTCAAAATTCCTTCTTCGCTCAAGTGATATGTTTCTTTTCTTTTCATACATTTCTCACCATCCAAGTAACTGTGAGCTACAAAGAAATAGGGAAAACGTTGAAGACGAATTATTAAGATTAAGGATCTACATGAAATTTGGAGAACGGGAAATTGCAAAATGCTCGTCCAACGCAACGAGTAGAAGGAAATTGCGTAACCTTGAAGAATTTTCCGGTGGAGTGACGAGCGTGAAACTTGTTCCAAGCCTCTGAGTCGTGGGAAGGAGATGATGACCCAGAAAGAGACTGAGAGGTAGGAGATGGTCCATTGGAATTGGCATCATCATTCTCATGGAACGGTAACAAGTGGTAGCGAAGAGAGGGGTCTGTTTCGATCTCTTGCCTGAGTTGGTCCCACTCGAAATCCTTGGAGTGGTACTCGGCTTCTCCTCCGCTCATGTTTACGGTCTCTGTGATTTCGGCTCCAATGGTTTTGACCGATTGAAGGGTGGTGGACGAAATACCTGCAAATTACGGTATGAACCATACCTAGGTATATTATTTTAAATTTATCATTAAAATTAACATACATATTTTAAATAATATTTTTTAACAAAAAATTATACTAAACATAAAAAAGAAAACATCATAATATAAAAACAAATTACCTGGCATAAAAAATGATGATTGTATCATCAATCTATGTCTAATTATCCAAATAATATGTTGGAATATACTGCGAAAACTAATTTTTTGTGTTCTTTGTGGATTATTAATGGAATCCGTAGAAAAATGTTAGATTGTGTTGCTATTGTTTAACCAGCAACTCTTGGCATTTGAAATTTTCAAATTAGGAAAGCAAAATTTTTGACAGATGAAAAATGGTAATTTATGTCCCTTGAACTACATTTTCAATCTGAAATCATATTTTCACTTGATGTTGATGATTGAAATGTATCTTGACAACGCAATGACTTGGGCAATGCTAATTGAACCCGGAAATAGAAAATGACAACACAAATTTTTGACTGCAGATGTAGAAAATGGTTTGATCTTAAGTTGTCATCTATGTAAATTTGAAAAATAATTTGATAATGAGTTGTATATAACCTTACAATCAAGTAATGATAGAAAATGATTGAGAAAAAGCGAAAGAGAAAGAGGGGCCTAAAATTTAGTGAGAGAACCAAACGTAAGATATCTCAATAATTAATCTTGTGCGAATCAAACAAGAAACTATATGAGATTCAAGACTAAATTAGTACCAAGACAAATAATTCGGTACTACTAATCACAAGATTCTTAGTCTGTGTATGAGAGAGAGACCTAAAATTATTCTTAAAATTTAGTGAGAGAACCAAATATGGAATATCTATTAATCCTGCGCGAATCCAACAATAAACTGTGCAGGATTCAAAACTAAATTAGTACCAAGATAAATAATTTAATATTATTAATTGCAAGACTCTTAATTCTTTTTTTTTTTTAGTTTCCGAATGAAATAATGAAACAAGACTTAAGATCCCCTCAAATTTGGACACAAGATTACCACAAAAAATATGAATATAAATTAATTTTTTCAAGAAGTGATTTTCTATTCGAACCCTATTTTTGGCTCAAAATAACTTCACCTCTTAGTAGGGATGGCAATTTCATTCGATCAAATCCGCCCCCTCTCACTCTTTGTCCCAAACAATTGGGGATTCGGAGATTTTTTCGGAAATCTGGTAGGATTTGGAGGTGACTTTAAAAAAACGTCAGAGAACGGGTAAGATTCGAGGATATGTATATCTATCCCCGATCCCCACCATGTACCTGCTCCCGCCCCATATTACTTAGAATTTTTTGGGGTTGTCTAGAGTTGTTATAAGTTATATAATATGTAGGGTTTTTAGGGTTTGTCAAATTTTACATAATTCCTAATGTATATATTTTTTATATTAGAAATAATAGTTTCTATTTTTTATTTTTGGATATCCGTTCTCCATTTGGAGATTTTCATTCCTCGTTCGGGATGAGGGTGGAGGGTAAAACCAATCTCCCTTCAGGGATCGGGACAGAGATGAAGATTGAATATACGCTCAGAAATCAGGAACGGAGATAGTAATATCCAACTCATATCTGTCTCGTTGTCATTCTTGCCTCTTAGTTGCATGTCTTAATTCTTGTTGTTACATGTCCTGCTCTCATGCATTCTTCTTTTCGTGTGATTCACCAAGCAGTTACGAAAGAATTCAAGGGGCTTGTTGTGCACCCCCGCACGGCAACCCCTGCCATGAAATGAAACGACGTAGTTTCATTGCTAAACAACATCGTTTTAATAAACGGCCTTGATGCCTTGTTTGACTGATAAACCCACTCAAAACGACATCATTTTGAGTGGAAAAAAAAGGCAAAACCCTAAGTCAATCAGAACTTTCTTCACCATCTCTGACTCACCTCTCATCCTCTCTTAACCAAGAACCACCAATCTCCTCCCTCTCGCCACCGAATCCCACCGTCGTCTGCCTTTCTTAACCAAAAACGGTGATTTTCTCAGCCTACTCAAACCAACTGGAAGGAAATAGTTTTATAATGTTTAAGAACCACCACATGAAGTAATTTAGTCCAATTAGAAGAAAGGGAAATTCTATTTGTTTTTCAAACCGCTTGAAATTAGGACATCCAAGATAAAATTGCTATATACTTTTCTTTGTTGTACACTTTGCTTTTACTGGGTTCAATTGCTGTATACTTTTCTTTTACTGGGTTGTTTTTATTATTTGTAGTATACATATATCAGTGTTAATTCCATGTGTCAGTTTGATTTCTCAATTGTGCTGCTCTTCTCTTTTTTATTTAAGATTTTTGCATGTAGTTATTGTTAGAATGGAAGGAGGTGAAGTTGAGGGATCTGTAGAACATAATGGAGAACTGTTGAAAGAGTATATACCATGTATTGGTATGGAATTTGAGTCATAAGAAACTTCATTTCTGTTTCATAACGAATATGAAAAAATTATAGGATTTAGTATTAGAAAAGACTACCAAACAAGAAGCAAGAAGGATGGTATGGCCATCAATAGGAAATTTGTTTGTAGACGAGAGCTAGTTTTAAAGCATTTATGTACGTGTTAATTAAGTGAGATACATTGAAATGGATTTTGACAAAATTTAATGATATGCACAATTACATGTTGCATTATATGATGTCCTCTCAAAGAAGATTGTGTGAGTCTCAAGGTATAAATGTAGTAATTGCCAAGGTTACTGGGTTGCCTCTTAAGTTGTCCCATGATCTTATTAGTGCCCAAGCGCCGCGGGAGGTTGGGGGGGGGGGGCACGAAGAGTTTGTAGGATTCATGTGAGGGGATTTGAAAACCTATTTGTTGGCTAAAAGAGAGAGAGACTTACAATATGGTGAAGCATGAAATTTGTTGATACATTTTCATGAATAAACTCTTGAGAATTCTTACTTTTTTCATGAAATGCAGTTGAATGTCAATGAGATGATAATCAATATTTTTTGGGCTAACCATTAGATGATCACAGATTATGGGCTTTTTGGGAATGCGTTGTTCTTTGATGTGACATTTCGAACTAATAAAGAATATCGACCATTAGCTTTTTTTACTGGTTTTAGTTATTTTCGAATGACGGTGATTTTTGGTGTTGCATTGATGTATGATAAAACTACACCATCATTCGGGTAAGAAGCCTTTCTCCTTTTTCACCGATCAAGATCAAGTAATGGCTAATGTACTTTCTCAAGTTATGCCGGATGTCAAACACAGATTGTGTACTTTTCACCTAAATTAAAATGCAATGAAATATTTAGGGTACTTGTTCGATGGTAGTTCAACATTTGGTGGTGATTTTAATGATTGCATGTTTGATTATGAAAAAGAAACGGAATTAATTCAAACTTAAAATTTGTTGATTTAAAAATTTAACTTGGAGGATAATTCAAGGATGAAGAAAACTAGGGATCTTAGAGAGAAATGGGCACATGCGTACATGAAGTGGTCGTATAATCACTATAACAAAAAATACATACTATAGAATGCAAAAAACGCTATGGTAACATTTTCATAGCGTTCTTTACAAGTGTTGTGGTAGCCCACGCTATTAAAAGTTAGGTTAACCATAGCATTTTTTGAACGCTATGGTATGTACGTTTTTATAGCATTCCGTGAATGCTATAACAAGTCTTTATATTCCATAGCATTGTAAGAAAGCTATTGTAGGTACGCTTTTATAATGTTTTGTAAACGTTATATTAAGTCTTGACATTTCATAGCATTTTCGGAATGGTATTGTAAGTACATTTTTACAACGTTTTGTGAATGATATATTAGATTTTGACATTCTATAGCATTTTCATAATGCTATTGCAAGTACATTTTTTATATCGTTAGCGTTTCAAGAACGCTATTGTGTTTACGTTACATATTGCAACCTACTATTTTGAGAGGTATTTTTTTCTTGGCATTTGATTGTCGTATTCTTGTAACTTGTGTCGAACGCTATTGATAACCTTAATCTCATTGAAGCCAAGCTCATAAAAATTATATGGCATAAATGGTAACAGAAGTGAATTCTCGTTCCGAAACAATATACATACTCACAAATATTAAAAAATAAAGTTTTAAATTAACATATATATTCTAAAAGTAGACTACAAGCCTTGATAAATAGCGATATATGTATCCACAAATATTCCCAACCCAAATAAAGTATTATATTAGCATTTATATTCCAAAAGTACTAGACTACAAGGTTTGACAAAAAAAACAAGAAAGCAATATACGTCAAGAAAAAAATCTTCAACTATAGTGTATTGGCCGGTACTAGTTTATCTCTCTATGTCTTTATCAAAAATCACAAAAACACCAATCTTCAAATTCCTGTAAATAATTCCTTCATTTCCATGTCACCAGTATGCCATATAATCATTGTCACTTAGCAAGAAAAAGAAAAAAGAAAAACCAGTGTCACAATATCTCATTAACACGTGAAGTGCTGCATTAGAATCATTGGTTGCACTAAATTTATTATTTGTGATTAGGTACAAAGGCACAAATAGACATAAAAGTAAAAACTCATTGACTCTTTCCTTTTCAACATAAGGCGAAACCTCTTAGATTGTATATTTTACCTCATGCACATTTTGATACATTAATTGGAAGAAGGATATTTGACTTTTGGTAAGTTCTACACACAGGTAAAACATATGAAAAGAAGAATTATTTCTAGTTGTGTGGCACATCTCATTAATCTATATCCACGAATAATCTTACTCTGGAAGGTTTAAGCATGACGAAATTAATCATGGAGCTACCGTCTAATGTTATCACCCAAAAGACCTACAGAATTAAAAAAAGAGAATCTGGTGATTTTGACGTTAGACCATCTCCATCCATGACTCAAAATCGAGTAAAAACTTCATTTGGTTTGAAGCACTTTAATACTAGCTCAACTATACAAGTATAAATTTGAGTAAAAGCTTCATTGATAGCATAGTTGTAATTTTAATAGAGTAGAAATAGCCATAAATTTTGGGTAAAATTTTAAGTTTTTCTTGATTTTGTAAAAAATTGAGCAAAACTCAATTTGACATGAGTTTGAACCAAAGACTAGTGGATTTGAAATGTTTTTACATAAAATTTGGTTCTGAGACCAAAAAAAAAAAAAGGATAAGGGCTAGAGATGTTCTTACATTGCTATGGCTTGGACAAACACTTGCAATAATGAAGCCCAGACCCACACCTTTTACCCAACCCATTATTAAAACCTTATCATATCCTAATGCATACCAAGTTCAACCATACCTCGTACCAAAAGGCAGAGAACCAACATCAATAGCAGCAGAGCGTAGCTGAGACCCAATATCAAACAACAACATAACTAAATGCAGAAATACTACCTCAATAGACTTACGAAGATCAGAATACATCAATAGCACAATGACATGAGACACTTAGCATCTCCAATCAAGTGAAAATTGTTTGATTTATTTCAATTTTAGATAGGTTAAGGACGAAAGCATCAGTTTTGATAATAGACAGAATCTGCTGATAGTTCAAAAATGAGAAGCATGCATTAGGATATGATAAAATACTAGTAGATAATTGTTACTAATAATATGCATTGGGTTACTAGTGGATAATTGTTGCAAATAATCTTGTGACTTTACAACCGTTGAATTGCCATGAACCACCCAATATCCAAATGTCTCAAATTTTAACCTCCCTCACAAGTTTTAGGTAAGGTCATTGAAGCTCCATTATGACCAACAATTAACAGTTTGTGCCAAAAGGGGACATATTTCCAAGCAGTGTCTAACAGAGTTCACAAGTTTGTAATAATAGATAGAGAAATGCACCTCAATTTGGAAGGGTGACGTTGTTTGGAAAGGTGACGTTGGTGGTGGGCATTTTTCAACAACTTTACCATTTTTGTCTACTAGAAACTTCTCAAAACTCCAATTGATCAGATCACCCAAAAATCCTCCGGCGCTCGACTTCTGGTAAACTAGAGCCTTGGTCCATTGACATCAACCTAATAAGCAAAACAATAAGAAGAAACTCTATCTGCAGAAACGCTACAACAAGAGACAAACAGTCTGACAAACCTTATCAAATATTGGGAATTCAGCTTTAAACCTCATACAAGTGAACTGCTTAATCTCTGGATTAGACCCATGCTCCTGCCCCCCAAATTAATGATTAAGGGAATGCAAGAATTTCAAATCCTGCAACATGATTAGAAAACGTGATGGGTTTGAGTAAAGTAAAAGTATTTTCAATCACCCTATTTCTGCAATAATTTTCCCACGTGGACAGCGAAATAAAGTTTCTTTTCTTCCATGAAAGCCTTTGAATGTAGCATTTTGCACCAACACTATAATGAACTCCCTCTATGTTCTGTGGACCCAGTATCTTACCTAAATTCATCATATTTTCTGACTAATTAAATTACATTAGGCTTACACATTCCACACACACATTTATATGCATACCGGCATAAAGGTAACCACTCTCATCTCTTTCTCTCTTTGTTCCTACTATAATCTTGTCTCTTTAATGTTTAAACTAACAGATATACTAGCTAGTCCTGCCTACATACTACAAATGTCTGACCACTTACAACCCCACCCCACAAATGTCCACAACTTCTCCATTTTCAACTTGGATAGTTGATGAGAATCATGAGATATGCACCCTTCAGGTCAGATCAAGGAGGGTTGGTGTGGCACCTAAGGCAAAACCTGAACTCACATACTTCGGACTCGCCCTTCGGAGAATCATGAATTCCTTTATTGACAAATGATTTGTATCGTGGCCAATGTAGAAGTACTGAAAATAAGTCAGTAAAAAATATGAGAATGCTGCCTCTGCAACAAACTAGATGATGCTCTTTCCCTCTAGTTGGTGAAAAAGCGGAGTAATGGCGAAGGATTAGATAACAAACTACAATATAAAAACTATTATATCAAGTATTCTAACCAACTTGGTTATATTTGACCTCAGCTCTCATTGTCTTTTTAGTGAATAAGTAGGCATTCAGCTCTTTTTCCCTTTTCCACTGTCACCAATGAAACAACCAATGCAACATAAAGTGGAGCACAAAACGCAAACACTAGTAAAGAAATAGTTAATGTTCCACAAATTGTAAAGTGGTGCTTGCAGGAGTTATTTTTTCGTTCTAATGAAGCTTTGAATACAAGAATAATCTTCTAGGCTTACTTTTGTCTTAGTATACAAAACAAAGAGGGAATAAGGGATTATGTTGTTTGTTACACTGTAATTGTCTATCATTACAAATAGATTATCAGGCAGCTATACATTAAAATACACCATTAACAAAGTACTGAGAAGCAGTTGAATAGTTTGTTGCAGTAGTTTTTTTCCATGGACAAATTTTTGAGCAATTTCAGCGCTGAAATATATCGGAAAAATTGGGCCACTCTCTCTCTCAAAAAAATAGGAAAAAAAAAGTAATGGAGGTTCATGAATCTAAGGTCAGAGTTAGGTTAAATTATTTCTTTGTCCATACGATGGAATTATTTCTTTGTCCTAATGCAGGAATGAGAAGTACCCAACTTGGCGAGAGCTTGAATGCAAAATTGAAGAAACACTTGAAATCTGACATTAATCTTGTCCAATTCTTTACCCATTTTGATCAAGTTGTTATGAAAAGATTGTATAATAAAAAAGAAGCAACACACGACTCTAGAAAAAAGTTTGTAAGAATAAAGTTTCCCTGTTGTCCTATTTTACTCCATGTTGTAAAATTTTACACTCCTCCCTTCTTTGACTTGTTCTATAAAGAATTTGACATTTCTCTTGATTGCAAAGTAAAAAAAAAATGCCATGAGTTAGGAGAAGAAATTAGATTCGTGACACGTAAGCATGCAGAAGAAAGGGAATATGTTGGGTAATATAGAGTTTGATGAGTCAGGAGGTAAAACTTGTGGAGAAGTTTATTGTAGTTGTTGAAAAATTGAGAGATTCGAAATTTTAAGTGGTCATGCGATCAAAGTGCTTTCGCAAATAAATGTTATGAATTCTCGAGAAATATATACTAGGTCGATGGAGGCGAGATGCAAAGGATTATTCATCGAAAAAAAAAAAGAAATTTAAGTAGACAGGAATGATAGAAGGTGATAATACTGGCGAGATATAGATATCTTTGTTCTAGAATGGTAATACTTGTGGCTCGGGCATCTGAACATGACAAAGCCTATAAGTTGGTTGTAAAGACCTCAAATTTTAGGATTTTAATATATGCCCAATGGTTTTTTTTATTAAACATTTAATTTCTAGTTTTATTAAGTAGAGTTATAATGAGTTAAGTACATATATTTGTGCATATATTATTATT
>JABCMJ010000845.1:0-10032 GCA_014822125.1 Arbutus unedo
CGCGATATGCACTTGTAAGGACTTTGATAGTAGAGTTTACGATTTGTGACAGCCAACCAGCTAACAGAACGCAAGCTTCTGCATTGAGTCTTGACTTTCTCCCTCGATGATGAGATGGAAAAACTGGCTAGAACTTTCAATTAATTATAACTTAGCTTTAAAAATTAAAAACGATAAATTGATTTAACTCGGTGTGTAATAACTCAAAGAAAACGTAACTTAATAAAATTTTGTTTTGGAAAAAAAATTATTTGCAATTAATAATATTTAATTTTTATTTAACTGATATCTTTTAATTAAAATAACTTAAACTTAAATGTTTCGATCTTGTAGATATTATTGCGGGTATACGTACGAATATGTGGTGTTAGAAACACATGATAGATTTTCTGAATTCATCTCACAATATTTAAAGGGGCTACTATTTTTTAGTATGAACCTAAAAAAAAAAAAAAGAAGCTTAGTCTCATATGTACTTTCCGTTAAAATTTTTACTAAAAAACAAACTACATTCTTTTTAATATGCCGCGAAATAATTGTACAGATAAAATAGTAAAATAATATTATTTATATAATTACTCACAAATTCTTCATCACTTCTTTCCCTATGATCTCTCTCAAAATATTCAAAATATTCTTTCGATAATTACAGTTAATTTATACAAGTATCACGTATGTCCCGATCTCTAGTCGCTTTGAAATGAGCTATCAAAAGAGCTTAACGAATTCAAAAGTAATAGAATAGATTTATTTGAGCATGTAAACTTTTAAATCTGAATGAATTCTAGCCTTTAATTTTAAATTCAAAAAACTTTTCTCAAAGAGTAGCACTCTTCAACCCAAATATAGCATGTGGAACAGTGGAAGTTTTTTGCAGAGAACAGCACCCAAAATAGGGATGATAACGAAAAAGGTTGAAGTCAGATTTTTCCATCCCAACCTTCGATCCTCAAATTTAAAGTTTGCCTCCATCTCTGTCCTGTTTTCTCAACGAGAATGAATTCGACGCTCTATTCCTGTCCAAAACGGGAATCTGGGATCCTTGCCTCTCCCCGTCTCGTTTTTTAATAAAAAAATCAATTACCTGTTATATAGTGTTCATAAGGACCCACCGAAACTATTAACCAGGTTATACGAAATAAATAAATAAAAACCTAGAGAGGACCGGCTCAAAATAAGAATAAAGAATAACTTATTACATGGACAAATTAAAAAATAAAATAAAATATTATATTATATTTAATAATTATTTAAACACGGATCAAAGAACGGTACGAGAATGAGGCGAAGATACTCAGATCTACTTTTGATCGTTTATTTTTCAAATTTTACCTCCAAATTTAATCTCATCCCTAAAGAATAATCTCAAAACTTTAATCCAAACCGGAGCAGGACGGATGGGCTGAATCAAACTAAATTGATATCCCTGCCCCAAAATGAAACTCGGGCCCACAGCGCGGAATAAAAGGCACGTCCACTGCCAGGTGGCATACCCACAGGCCACGTCTGCTACGTTTCCCGCCACGCGTGACACTGCATGCACTATATTTGTTCCCTATAAAGTCTACCAGATCCGCCAATCTGATAAGTGCCCGTTTCAAGAGAGAGAAAGAAAGCAGGAGAGAGAGGGAGAGAGATGGAGGGAAGAAAAGCAACCCCACACCCAGTGGTACCAGGTGAGCCGAAGAAGACGACTACCTCCCTCCTCGAGAAAGCTACGGCAGCTGTTCAATCATTTGCTCCCGTTAACAAAATCCACCAACATCTCTGCGCGTAAAGGACTTATTTACCCTCCTTTTCTCATCTTTCTATTTCATGTCTGGTTAATTTCTAGGAAATTTGGACCACTTAATATATTTGAATCTATGCACACAAAAGAAAATAAGAAATATAAAAATAAAGATCTATGTCATTTGTACCAATTTCTTTTTTCTTTTGATTTGACGTGAAAAATTGTATTTCTCTAATTACTGTTTAAACCTCTATATATTATTTAACTTATCAAAAAGTTCAAAATTCTGTAACGCGATCAATAGTTTTGCTTACATACAAATTAAGTGTCACCATTTATTTTTGTCTGCTGCTATGTATCTATGTAGAATAGCAAGGACCACTACAAGAAATTGCACAATTGCGGACCACATGTTTAGTTGCCGTTTGTTACTTTTTGGTTGGCCAAAAGGTTTCTCCCGGCTAAATAGTTTAGGCGAAGGTAGTTGCGAAATTGAGGTCGGGAAATGTTTTTGGCGACCAATTGTGTAACGCTCCATGTAAATTACTGACCCAACAACTTACTGGAGCCCAACCATATGACCCAAAATGCTTAAGTCCAAGTTGGTAGTAGTAGTTTACATGGTTCCTTATATACCTAGGATCACCCATGTAAACTTTCGATGTGGGACGAGACATCACAATCTCCTCACTTTTAAGACCTTCCGTCCTCGCAAGGGTTGAACACTAGAGTCATCACGGCCTAACCCTAGAGTCTGTTCTCTAGTGACCAAATAAAGTCCCGACCCCAAACTCGATCGTGTACATGGGTCGCTCTGATACCATTTGTAACGTCCTATATAAACTACTAACCCAACAACTTGTTGGAGTCCAACCATGTAGCCTAAAATGCTTAAGTCCAAGTTGTTAGTAGTAGTTTACATGGTTTCTTATATACACAAGATCATCTATGTAGACTTTTTATGTGGGATATGACATCACAAACTGTGTTTGGTTGCCAAAAACATTACAAATGTCAACGACTGATTTGGTCGATAATGGGTTTGGCGACCACAAGTGACAGGAGTTGCTAAACGTCACTTTTGGCGACCAAACGCATTTGTCGCCAAAAGGTTGCAAATGCTGACTAATGGTTTGATCGGTAATAGGTTTGGTATGGGTTTGGTGAGATAGTTTCGATCTCACTCCAACATCGTACTCTCGTAGACCTAGACCTTTATCTATCCCAACAATGATAGAAATTCATAGTTAGGTTAGTCAACCTGCTAACCTAACAAGTGGGAGGCACTCCTTTGTTTCACTATTTAGATTAAGGAACGACGGTCGATCTACAACCTCGCTAAGCAGGAGAAGCAGTCTGTAGGGACTTGAAGGCATGTTCAACTACCAAACGTGTTTAGTCACACAATTTAAATGTGCAATTTTGAACACAGATGTGTTTGGAATTGTTCGTTCGCACATGGAGTCTTTATTATTTTGTGGTTTGTACATGTATTTGATGGTTATGGACACATCCTATGTTCGTATTTGTGCACTTAAATCTATGTTAGTAGACTCTCATTAGTTTTTATGCATTTCAAGTTTGTGAAGGGAAAAGTAGAATATAAAACCTGTAGTTTCAACAACTATATATGTTCCCGAACACTTTTGTATGTTTTTCCTCTGTTGTTTTCGAATTTCAGCACTCCATGATTTAATTGATCTACAGACTTACCATGCCATCAATCTTCATTTTCTTTTGGTGATTGATCACCACAGGTTCCACTTTTACGCGCACGACATGACTCGACAACTCGAGGCGCACCATTTCTGCAGCCACCAAAATGAGGAGATGAGACAGTGCTTGATCTACGATAGTTCCGAATCCGATGCTCGCTTAATAGGAATTGAATACATTGTATCGGAAGAGCTCTTCTTGACTTTGCCTGAAGAAGAGAAACCGATGTGGCACTCCCACGAGTTCGAGGTGAAGGGCGGGTATTTGTTCATGCCGGGTGTGCCAGGGCCGATCCAACGGAAGGACCTCGAAAAGGTTTGCAAGACGTATGGGAAAACTATCCACTTTTGGCAAGTTGATAGAGGTGACAATCTTCCTCTTGGTATACCTCAGGTGATGATGGCCCTTACTAGGGATGGCCAGCTCTATGACCACCTTGCTCAAGGTACTTGCTTATCATCTCTATATTTGTTTATAGTGCTTGTGAATTTTCTTGAACAATTTTTTATAGTCGAGTTATTCGATCGGTTTTGAATTTTTCTAATATAATATTAATTACTGATGTGATTCGATCTCGTGATCATGGATAAACGGCTTAGTCAAATATTTTTATTTTTTCTTAGTAATTTAAAAAAAAAAAAAAATTGTGGACTTCTATGAGATGGGTTTCCAAACATTACTCAAGTAGATAGGAATGATAAATAAGTTTTGAGTAAAATCAAAATGTGAATTTGCCAAATTTATCCACAAAACCATGCTCTAGTACTTATGACAAAATGATTTTAGTGATAATTATTTGCAATTTATGGCGATTGATTGGACATGAATTTTTTAGATTTCAACTATTCTAGATACTTTATTATTGTCCCCATTAGAATTTGGGAACAAATTTTTTCGAATAAGATGTTGGAATCTTTTTTTTATTTCTCCTTGAAATTTATTTATTTTAATATATAAAGGGAGGAGAGCAAACTCTTCAATTTTTGCTATTGCCAAAATTAGTCCTTAAAATTTTACATTCTGGCCTCTTAAATTTTTTAATACATATGTGTTAAGGGGAAAACAAGTGAACACTTAAATTGATAATTATTTGTTTTTTTTTCTTTTTCTAAATGTTTTCTCTTTTTTTCTAAATGTTTTCTCTTTTTTAATTTTGTTTATTTTGTAAGGTAATAACACAGTATTATAAAGTACATAAAAAGGTATCACAAGTCATTTAGATTTTAACAAAAAATGATTTGACATTGACTATGAGAACAAATTAATCTTGTAGTGATAATCAAAGTTGTGTCCCCACTACATCAAATTTAATTGGTTATTGAATTTTTCATTAAGCGTCCGACTTTATACATCATTAATCGTTATTTGAATAAAATTTTAGCGTAAAACCAACATGCCTTTACCCAATGACAAGGCGCTTTTTTTTGTCGTCGGAAAATGAATGCTTCTTTTCCTATACTATGCGGGTGCTATAGCTTTTTGGAAAATGAATTTTTGTCAAAGAATAAAGAAAAGAAAGTATTGATCGCGTCAGTAGTATTCGCATTTGGTGCTGGTCATATTATTTCATTTTGTTTACGATGTTGAAAGAACTATTTTGGTGGTAGATGTGGAGAAACGTTACGGGGTGAACTTCATGGAAGAGAGGAAGAACAGGGCATACATGGAGGGTCTAAAGTATGGGCTGCATCCACTGGCAAATGCAGCTGGGAAAGGGCTGAGGACTGTTCTTAGAGAGGTTGACTGCAAGCCTGCTCCTTAGTCTCTTCCTATGGTCTTTGTTTAATATTTTTGCATATTTAGTAACTAGCTTTACATATGTTATGTGTGTATAAGTGTGTGTGATATTGTGCTTGTATCTATCTTATGTATATAAGAGTATATGAGGTTATGTTTGTATGAAGTTTCATCTTTTGAGTCAAGAGACTATTACAAGGCATTTGTATTGCTTTGGCTCTAATAAAAAATTAACGGTAACTAGTAGTAGGAGGTCTGAAGAGAATAGTTTGTAAAGTAAGAGAGAATAGTGAATTTTTCAAAACATCAGCGAATAAATCGAACTTGAAAGAAAAATCGAGTTCAAATCGAACTTACTATCTAAATTTGAATTAAACTTCAAGTGGTTAGATTGATTTTATACCGTCTATTTATTAGCGGTTAAAATTATATAAGGGATCGGTTAAAATTCTGAAAGGGATGGGGTGAATATAATAAAAGGGAGACATAATGGAATAAGAGAATTATTACATAGGGTGAGCAACTTTAAATGGTTTGTTTTTACGTATTTTTTTTAATAAAGATATGATAATAGGGTGTTTGGGAGAGTTTTTGAGGTGTTTTTGTATGTGGGGATTTTGATTCTAGAATTTTAAATTATGAAAAATTCATAATCAGAATATGTAAAGTCTTTGGTAAGATTATGTAAAACAGATTATGAATTTTTGAATTATTTGATAGTACAATCAGATTATTAAATTTTGAGTAAGCAATTAATCATAATATTTTTATATTGTGACTCTTTATTTATATATTTGATTCTTATATATTTTGAAATATAGTCAAATAATTTTTATATTAAATTAATTTTAAAAAATAATAATTATAAACGTGTGTAAAATATATTTATCATTTTCTATTACATTGTTATTATCACAACATAAAAAATATATCACATCTGCGTGTTATCTCCTTATCTCCTTTACGTCTCAAAAATACAATCTAAAACAAATTAAGGAAAGTATTTGTAAATTATTAAAAAAAATTAAAAGTAAAATGGTAATAAAATTTTAGAATTTAAAATCAGATCTTAAAAATAATTTCTGGCCTACTTTTGAGTTTGTGGTTCTAACAGTTTGTTTTAAGAATCTCAAAATCAAAATTTTAGATTTAAATCCTTTACATGTCAAAAAAAAAAAAAATACAATCCAAACAAATTAAAGATAGTATTTGTAAATTTATAAAAAAATTAAGGGTAAAATAGTAATAAAATATTAGAATTCAAAATCAAATCTTAAAAGTAGTTTCTAACCTAGTTTTGAGTTTGCGGCTCTAATGGTTTGTTTTGAGAATCTCAAAATCAAATTTTCAGATTTAAATCCTTTCCATGTCAAAATATACAACCCAAAATAAATTAAGGATAGTGTTTATAATTATAAAAAAAAATTAAGGGTAAAATGGTAATAAAATATAAGAATCCAAAATCATATCTAAAAAGTAATTTGTGACTTACTTTTGAGTTTGTGACTCTTGAGAATTTCAAAATCAAAATTTCAGATTTAAAATTTCTAGAATGAGAATCTCAGAATTTAAATAACACATCCATAATCATTTCCAAACATCCATTAAATATGAATAAGTGAATGATATTTTTGTAATTAATAATTATATTTTTATAAATAAAATAAAATATGAATAAAAGGAGAATTATCTAAAATTATTAACAAATTCTAAATATAACAACTCGAATTATCGTATAAAAATATTTAAACTCAAAAAAGAATAGTTAGTGCCGAAAGAGTTCGGGGGAGTAATAAAGTGGTCAACGTCATAGGAAAAGTATCATGCGCGGCATGTCAATATTATACCAGTAAAATAGGCGGTCCACCCCCTTCGGCCTTTGCACATGTTTTCAGACATTTCCCACCCATCACGCTCCACATCATTTCCACCTCCCACGCTCGGGCCAGGGGCTCTGCGTGCAGTGCACAGTATTAAAATAACTTTATTTTGGTACATAAAATATTATTTGAATAGTAAAAAACTAATCGAACAAATTTTGATTAGTATTTTACGTGTCAAAATAACATTATTTTGACACATAACATGTAATGTTGTGCATAATACACAACCATCTCCCCATTTCCTCGCACGCTCCATCCAATTCCATCCCTGCCTTGCTATTTAAATAAGTAAAAAAAATATACAAATATCTCTTGTATATAGAATTCACATAATTATGAATGACTTTATGTATATATGATAATTTTAAATATATTTATATCAAAATGCACGCTACACATCATTTCCATCTCCCACACTCTACCCAATTCCATCCCCTCCATGCTATTTAAATAAGTAAAAAAAATATACAAATATCTCGTGTATATAGAGTTCACATAATTATGAATGACTCCCCGTATATTTGATAATTTTAAATACATTTATATCAAAATGCACGCTCCACATCCTTTCCACCTCGCACGCTCTACCCAATCCCATCCCTTCCATGCTATTTAAATAAGTAAAAAAATATATATACATACATATATATATATATATATAATAAAAATCTAAGAATACGGATGTCTCGGTACGTGGAGTTCACATAATTATGAATGACTCTACGTGTATTTGATAATTTTAAATATATTTATATCAAAATGCAATTGAAATAGCTGCATTTCTAAACTTGTTCTATGAATAAAGAGGGTTTACTTATTCCTAAACTTGTTCTAGGAAACATCTGATGATTTTAAATTTTTTTAAAACAGTAAAATTTAAAAAACACGATAAAAAAAATCAAATGAAGGATATCAAACACAATAAAAAGGAAATCAAATTTGATTATTTAATGTATTAATTATTGATAAACATAATAATTTAATGTTAGTCAATGATTGACAAATAAATTAAATAATGTTTGTGAACTTTTTTTTAACATAATTCACAAATTTTATTTTAAAAAAATATAAAAATACTCAACTGGACATGATCTTAGGTTATGATGTAATGTGTGAACTTGGTATTTGTCAAAAACATTCAAATGAAATTACTTAATAGGATTTTGGCTAATTTTTTAAATTATTTTTTGTTTATATTTTCAAAATTTACAATTATTAATTTTATGTAGATTATTATTAATTCGTTTCGATAAGATTTTTTTTAAAATAAATTTAAAACATAAAATAAATTTTAAAAAACTCAAAATAAATAATAATAATTTAAATATCTGTCTATTTTTTAATTATTTTCATTTTTAGTAAAAAAATTAAATGTTAATTATCATTTTTTATTTTTTAAGTTTCTCCCATTAAAAGATTACAACATACTTTACCTAGTCAAATTACACACTACTCTATTTACATTTTTCATTAATTTTTTCATCTACCTTCTTCGATCTTTTTAGTTTTAACCCATTAAAACTTACTAATGTGGTTGATGCTGTGATATATTCTATTAATTGATCGAATTTATCTAGTTTCACATAGCTGTTTATGTTTTGCTAATCAAACTTGATCGATTAACTAGCGCATTAGAGTTACGATAAATTATTTAACTAGCTAGTTTTTGTGAATGATTCCTAATGCTTAAAGATTCTTTAATAATACGTAATTTTAAGAGTATAACATCTCCCATCTTTACTTAATTATTTTTGTTTAATAATCGGTGTCATAAAAATCTTGCATTGTTGATTGAAATATTGTGGGGCAAAAAAAATAATCCTACCATCTATAACTTTGCATGTATTTATTTAGAAAAGAAGATGGATGTAAATTTACAATATAAATTACTAATATTATAAATATATATATATATGTATATATATGAATAGACAACCTAGAGTGCAAAAATAACTAGTCAATGTTATTCACGAATGTTCAAGTGTCAAGTATGGAGGCCCTTTGGTTTATGTGGTGATTCTATTCACGAGTCTAAAAATTTTCAAAATGTGAATACTTAATCTGTAATCACAACCAAGGATTAATGTCTTACTGTTCGAAGTTGGGTCAGAAAGCACTCTGATACTTAAATCGGTACTTGAAAAAAAAGATAAAAAGTATTGAGTTAAGGTTGAAATGTTGTGTCTACTTCATTCTTTCAAGTATCGTGTCTTATCTACTCCTTTTGACTAGAGTACCAAATATAGATTGACATGTACAGAGCATATTCTCTAATGATAATAACTAATAGGGTTGCAAATAAACTGAGTCGTTCGCGAGCTCTGCTCTGCTCGATCTTAGTTCAACTTGGCTCTTTTACGAACAAGCCAAGTTTGAACTCAAATTTTATGCTTGTTTAGTTGACAAACCGAATTAAAGCACTCAAAAATTTTAGTTCAACTCAACTCGTTTACAGTCCTAACCCATAAATGTATTTTGTTATGATGTTACACAATTAAATAATGAATGATAGCTCATACATTCATGTGCCAAGGAGAGATTATAATCTATTTGCAAATGAACTCAGCTCGATAACATAATCGTGTACTTGGTTTGAATTCATGAAGTGTTCCACACTGGTAGGGAAATACTATATGTTATGGGTCTGGTCAAAATTTAATCTGACATTGCACTATTAATTAAGTTTAGGCTTAGCTTAGCTTGAATTTATCGGGTCACCCCAACTAGACTATGAACTATAAATTTGGTTTGAGCTCGACCGAATGCATAAAAAATGACGACCTTGGGCATAATCCGGATCGAACCCATACCAATTTGGTTCAGCTCACTTAGGCTATGTTTGGTAACACTTCCTGTTTTCTGTTTTGTGTTTTCTATTTTTGTTTCCTAATTTTTATTTTTGTTTTTAAAAAAACGAAAACAAAAAATTTGTTTGTGTTAACTTATTTTTAATTTGTTATATAT
>JABCMJ010000848.1:0-27952 GCA_014822125.1 Arbutus unedo
CCCCCCCCCCCCCCAGCTTTCTATCTCCATGTCCATTGACAGATTCAGAGATACTTATGCTTCCCAATATCTATAGGAACTAAAAAGCAATATATCAAAGCCCCCACCACTCTTTTCAAGGATTTCTGTATCCACAGAGATCAATGGTTTTCAATAGAGTTGATTCATTAATGGAGGAAGTGTGTTGGCTCTCAATTGGTCTGTTTTTTAAGTAAGATTCTTGGTGTCTACTGCACAAGTACCATTTCTGTTGGCTGTGATTCAACTAATTTTCGCATTAAAAGGGTTCTTTTTTATTACGTGTACGTCGATTGGTTTCTGGAGGATTAATTTCATTGTTCGTTAGTAGGGACCTAATAAAGTCAAAGTAAAATTTTATAAGAATTAATAGCACTTAGAAGGTCTTAAACCTAAAACCCTAAGAAGGAACAAAATTCGAAATCGTCTCGAGTATTGACTACCATACCAATTCTAGGAATTCATGAAAAGGATTCTTTCCCCTTTTGATATCTTAGAGTGTCCGAATGAATTTACGCGCACATCAATTAGTCTCTATAAGACCAATCTCACCGTTCATTAGCGAGTGACCCAATAAAATTAGAGCAAAATTCTGTATAAAATCACCCCATAAAAATTGTTAGCACTTGGGAGGTTTTGAACCTGAAATTTTAGAATGGAACAAAATCCAAAATCGTCTCGAGTCTTGACTAACATACCAACTCAACATAGAGTGTCCGGACCATTACATGTGCACAATCAATTTCACCGTCTACTAATAGGGCCCGCACCCAATAAAGTTGATCGAACAAAATTTTATATAAACTGATCATATAAGAATTGATATTACGTAATAAGCTCTGAACATTAAAACTTAAAAAAAAACAAAATTTGAAATCGTCTCGAGTCTTGACCAACAGACCAATTCGAGGTATTCATGAAAAGGGTTCCTTTTCTCTCTCTCTCTCTCTCTCATCTGTTCTGTCCCCTCTAGCAAGATCGATGGGTTTTTCTTTCTTTCTTTTTTGTGTTTGTACAAACTGCAACTTTCTTGATGTTTACATGCCATTGTACTATTCCTTCTCTTTCTTTTCTTTCCTTGAACAAACCCTTTTCCCTTTTTTATGATAAAAAGGTAAAGCTAATGTAAATAAAGAACAAGCTAGCTTACTTTTGTTTTCAGCACGGGTTTAAGGTGTTTTTTATTGTATGAATTCAAGTTCGTTTGGTCAGGATCAGGGGTATTTTGGTAACAAAATCGCACTCAAATAACATTGTTTTGAGTATCCTGAAATGTTGTAGTATACGTCACACTACAGCCGCCCGTCTGGTCGGCCAACAGACGCCTCATTAATTAAACGTAACTTTATCTCGTTTCATATTCATGTAAATATAAGGTTAATAATGAGAGAGAGCATCTTCGTTGAGATTCTATCGATATTTGATGTCTTTTTCATCACTCTACTATCTTTTTAAAAATTAATAAATTCTTTTGAATGATTTAAAAAAAAAACAATTATGCTATGGACGGCTTCTAGAGATGCTTGAAGCCGTATGTAGAAAAGAAAGATTGTAGAGAAGAAAGGGAATAACATATAGGAATAAGAATAACACGCACACATGGCGGCCGGAATAAGATTTTATTTTTTTATTTTTTTATTTACAAAAAAATTAATAATCTTTGAAATTTAAGTACAAAGACTAAAAAAAATAATAAATATAGCACAACTCGAATCTCAATTAAGCAGACACCCGATCACCCATATTATTTATCTACTTGCCAAATGAAATACAAGTATCTTCTCTAAGCCACTAGTTCAAACAAAGTGGGCTGTTTTTCTTTAATTTAATGACAGTTATATATGTTTATTATTCTAACCAATTACACTTCTACTGTGTAGATAATAAAAGTTATTTTCTAGACGTCTATATTTTTTTATGAAAAAGGGGAGTAGAGTTCCGCTTTTCTAATGTTATAATAAAGTTGTCTAGAACTTACGTTTTCGTTAGCTGGTGTTGCGGATCTTTCGCACAAACATTCAGTGATGGAGCTGCATTGACTTGATGTGTGCACCTATAACGATCCGATCTGTCCTGTATAATAGTATATACTCTTGCCGCTCAAATTCATTGAATTTCCAGTAAATCACATATTCTTGCATTGTTGCAGGACGTATGCACGCATGCTTAACTACGAAATTCTCTTAGGTTTTGGCACACTTGCCATTTTAAAAGACCTTGTGCAAAGACGAGTCATGATCACTAAAATTTTGCATTCATCAAGTGATGTGGTCCAGAGTGACAACAGGGCAGATCGAAGCGGATACCTAAATATCTGTATTCGATATCCGAATCATAAAATTGTTATGTTGTAACCAGAGTTGACTCCGGACATAAGCCGAGCAAGCCACCGCTTTGACCCCCCTTAAAAATTTCAAAAGTAGGGGCACTCAAATATTTATTTCTCTTTAGGATATTAGACCTATTTTTTTTATTTTAAGTTTGTATCTTTATAAAAATAGGCCCAAATAAATTTGGAAAAAAGTTTTTTTAAATTAAAATTGATTAAAATTTGTCTTCCATCAATTATGTCCCAACAAAGATTAAATAGAATAGCCAAATTGTCTATTGAAGTTAGAGTTGTGCCTGTATGGACTGGCTCCATAAGAATTGATAGTAACACTTGAGAGATTTCAAACTTGATACGTAGAATAGAGCATACCTCTAAATCTCAAGCCTTGAAATATAATAATAATGTATTTGTCATTTTTCTACATTAGACTTGATATTAAATGGAATTTAGTTTATTTTCATTTGCATATTTAATATTTTCTGTGTTTTTTCTAATATGTTAAATCAATATTTTTATTGGATTTTGATTTCGTCCCAGGTTGCATGAAATGATGTGGGCCTTGTGGGACCCACAACATTGAACCTTAACTTCTATTTTAAATAGACATAATAATATGCTAAATCCTAACTGGTACTAGTTAAGAGTGTAATAAATAGTGCTTTTATTACAAAAGCTATTCAATTAATGGGTTAATTGAATAGTTTTATTGTAGGACCCGCAACATATAAATAGTATGTAATCGTAGTGTGTTGAAATGATAAGTCATTCTCGCTACCCAGTGATGCAAGCAGGTCCACGAAGAAAAGGATTGGGCCAAATTGAAGATATGGGCCAACGAGACCGGAGGTCCAATAGACCCCTCACACTTTCACCCAAGATCAAATCCCAAATTGGGTCGGTATTGACCCGACTAAAGACCCGAATCAATAGAGCTTTCGAAGATCCTGAAAGGATCGAGAGATGACGTTAAGAGAGACAGTTACTTCTATGATGACGTCAATTGAAATTCGTGTTCAATGTGAGCCCAATGGAAGGCTTAAATCATAAATAACTATAAAAGGGACAAAATTGAACCCTAGAAAGATACCTTAAATTCTATTGTACTTTCTCCCCCCTTGATCTGATACCTGACTTAAAAATCGAAGTGTTCTTCGACCCATATAGATAGAATGACATTAATGAGTTTTTTCTCTTAAAAACTAACAGAAAAGAATAGAATCAAAAAAGTACGGTACAATCAAGGTGACCGATTTAACAACTCCATACTAATGAATCAACATTACGAGTCTGATAATATTAAATTCAATATAAAATGCTAGGACCATGTAACCAATGATTTTGTAATTTTGTATACAAATGAGAGGACGGGGGATACTTATTTAG
Organism: Arbutus unedo; assembly: GCA_014822125.1. NCBI lineage: Eukaryota > Viridiplantae > Streptophyta > Magnoliopsida > Ericales > Ericaceae > Arbutus > Arbutus unedo. The sequence continues at coordinate 3,734 of JABCMJ010000848.1, forward strand.
TGCTCTTGAGGCATGGACACGTGGCACACAGGGAATAGTATACATGACATGAACAAGTATAATATATACGGTGATGGATTTAAAATTTTAACTTTAAGTGTTACCATTAAAATAAATAAACAACTAAAAATAAAATTTATATTTAATAACTAAAAAATACAAATTGAAGAGAATTTGACAAAGAAAAATAGTATGAAAATGTCACAATACTACTCAATTAGTCTTGACATATTATTTAACCTAAATTTTTTTTTTTTTGGACCAAGAGAGTGTCACGTGGCACTTCTCACCCTTCATGGGTCCCACACTCCTCTCTTCGTGGGTCCGCTCCTAAATATATACATCAGCATCTACGTATACATATTTGTATAATATTACTATAGTGTTCATAGTGTGGACCACTACTTTACTATCGTGTGGGCCATAACTTTCTCCCACCACGAGAGTTTAACCATACATTTAATGTCATTTTTTTATTACATTAATTTCGTTCCTATATATACCTCGAGAAACCATGAACAAAATATAGGAACATAAACATCCCCAAACTCTAGAGAGAGAGAGAGAGAGAAATATTCCACCCTTTCTTCAGAACGGCCTTGGCCTTTCTCTCACCCCTCTCCTACTCTATCTCTACAAAATACTTCTTTGCCAATACGTTCCAAAACCCTAGGTGAACCAAAACCTCTGGCAACCTTCATCCCCTCTCTCTCCCCCAACCCTAAAAAGATCATGCTCCAGACCACTTCTCTACCAATGTCTGATGAAACCTTAAACGAACAGAAAACTCTCTCATTCGACGCATCGATTCTTCGAAATGAATTCAACATTCCGGCCCAATACATATGGCCGGACCAAGAAAAGCCCAGTCCAGACTCACTGCCGGAGCTCTTCGTGCCGCCCATCGACTTGGGCGACTTCCTCTCCGGCGACCCAGTTGCCATTTCAAACGCCACTAGGGCTGTCAATGAGGCATGCAAGAAACATGGGTTTTTTCTGGTGAAAAACCATGGAGTTAGTTCTGAGCTTATTGATGAAGCTCACAAGAACGTAGATTTGTTTTTCGGGTTGCCGTTGTCAGAGAAGATGAGAGCTGAGAGAAAGAATGGAGATCATTGTGGGTATGCTAGTAGCTTTACTGGTAGATTTTCTTCTAAACTTCCATGGAAGGAAACCCTTTCTTTTCTTTATTGTGATGATCATGATGAGCAGAGTTCTAATATGGTTGGGGACTACCTCTTGAGCAAAATGGGAGAAGATTTCAGACAATTTGGGTAAGACATGCATGACAATTTATTTAATTCTTCTTCTCTCTCTCTCTCTCTACATGTGTGTGTGTGTGTGTGTGTGTGCATAGGCATATATGGAAAGGTTTAGTTCGATCATAACTGTACCATTAACTAAAACGAAACTAAACTATATGTCACGATTGTCTCTCTCTCACACACACTTTTCTCTGCTTGGCAAAAAAGAGAATTTTACTAATCTTTGAAATGAGCAAAAAATTTAACTAAACTAAATGTCACGATTCTCTCTCTCTCTCTCTCTCTCTCTCTCTCACTCACTCACACACACACACACACGAAAAGCTAAACTTTATTGTATTTGCCTTGTTAGAAACTCACTTGAGATTGTTTAAAAAACATGGAGCTAAATTTTCAAGATTGAACAACTTATATATACACTCCCACTACTTCATAAGCTTATTCGATATCTAACGTTGAAACTATTTTAATCAGCTCGATTAAAGCTCGTATCTGAGCTAAAATATTGGATTCAATGGTAATTGAAAAAAAAGAAGTCACGAACACATTTTCAATACAAAAAATTCTATGGCAATTTGAATCTACGCCCATATACGTATTCTCCGCGTACTTCATGAAAAACTCATTCGGAATAGTATATACATACATACACGCTTGCACACACACGCACATGCACATATATGCATATATATACCCATGTAATTAATTTTGGTTTAATTTTGTTAGAAGGACTTGCCAAGAATATTGTGAAGCCATGAGCAATCTGTCACTAGAGATAATGGAGCTATTGGGGATGAGCCTTGGAGTGGGCCCATCCCATTTCAGAGACTTCTTTGAAGGGCATGAATCTATAATGAGATTAAATTACTACCCTCAATGCCAGAAACCTGATCTGACACTAGGGACTGGGCCCCACTGTGATCCAACGTCTCTCACTATCCTTCATCAAGACGAAGTCGATGGGCTTCAAGTTTTTGTTGATGGTCAATGGCATTCAGTTCGTCCCTCTTCTGATGCTTTCGTGGTCAACATTGGGGATACTTTCATGGTGAGTCCCCGAAGATTACTAATATTTCTTTTATCCTACCATGATTCTTGTCAAATTTAAATTAGCAGGGTCGGCCTCAATTAGAGTCGTAGTAAATTTTCGTACAGATTGACCCCGACAGAATTAATAATACGTACTGATAAATTTCAATTGTAAGACTTAGGAATGAGCAAATATATGTCTAAGTCTCGTGTCTCAACCATTAGGTCAACTATTTGAAATTGTTACCATATTATTTTTTCAATAATATTATAAACCTCAAAAAAATGTCGAGAATTTTTTCATAATGAAGTCTCGCTCGAGCGCGTTTACCCGTATGGAGCACTCAGAAAATGAAAAAAAAAAGTTGTAACCTTAAAGGATTGGCCTAGTGAAAATCTTACGAGGTCAATCCCTACTAGACTTTGTTCTGATTTTAATTAGGCTCTCCGTTAGTAGACGGTGAGATTAGTCTCTTAAAAATTAGTCGAAGTACACATAAGTTAATCCGAACATCTTAAATTATCAAAAATAGTTACACATTTTGAACTTATTTGGGGTTGACAGATGAATTCTAAGAACTTTTATGGCTACTTTTCAATTTGGGTACCCACCATATTTCTATTTTTCTTAAAAACAGTACATATATCGGATGTGGGGATCCTGTGTTGCGCATTAAAATAACGCCCTTTTACCACCACAATACTACCCAAATGGTGAGATAGTTTTTGGACTACGCAGCACATTCTGTTATGCGTTGTGCATAGCGGGATCTCCAGTTCCATATATATCATGCTATTTTTTCTATTATATTGAAATTAGTACCATTTGTTTAATCAAGTGATAAAACTGTGTTTTTCAGGCCCTATCAAATGGGATATACAAGAGTTGCTTGCACAGAGCAGTGGTAAACAGTCAAACTCCAAGGAAGTCATTAGCCTTCTTTCTCTGTCCAAAGCTTGACAAGGTGGTTACCCCTCCAGAGGGTCTGGTTAATCTCCACAGTCCAAGGATTTATCCTGACTTCACATGGCCTTCTCTTCTTGAATTCACTCAGAAGCATTACAGAGCCGACATGAAAACCCTAGATGCCTTCTCCAACTGGCTTCATCACTGCCAAGTTATATAAGGAGAGAGAGGAGGGGGGGGAGAGAGAGAGAGATTGCTATTGTTGATGTAATTAGGGTTTTGGGTTCCTGGTGATTGAGAGAATCATAGACATAAGACAATATTTAAGATACAATTTAGTAGGAATAAACAGACTCATGTGCTGATCCTTGTGTATTATGCTTATATCATTTATATGAAAGAGTCGTTGGATTTTGTTTTTGTGCACTTTATTCTTTTTTGTTGGACCTCACATATTTATATGTTTATTTGAGTCTCTATAACTACGTTAAAATAGAAAGACTTGTGCATATTTATAATGAATATCCTTCCAAATAAGTACAAGTTTATTGCTAAATGTCTCTTTTATTACAAAGGACACCTAATCGTGAAACTTATCCGAAGAATTTTTTATTTGTATTCACGTCTTTTCCAAATGTCTTTGATTGTATTTACAATTCATTTGAGCCTCAGTCATAATCATGTTAATTTGCATGATAAAATAATAATAACAGATGAAAAATGTAAGGAGGAGCCTTGTGCACGCGATACAATCTTTATTTTACTTAATTACAACTTAACCAAGCAGAAAATCTCATGTTATTCCTTAAGATTTTAGGTTCAAAACATCTCATGTTATTCCTTCGGAAAGCCATGTGGCAAGCCTTGCTCTAATAAATATTTCTTCACATCTTAGCAGCTCCAAAAAATGCCTTTTTGTGCCCAAAATCCTTTACTAATAAAGGTTTCTGTCAAAGCGGACAAATTTCACTTTTAAACGAAAAATCTCCATTTTTTTACTTTTATTATAGGAAAATCACCTTGGTACCTTGATTTTCATTCTTTAAATATTCATTCCGAAGCGAGAAAGAAAAGTCTTTTATTCTCTCAATCCCCTTTCAATAGCCCCTTGTGAAAAGTCCTAATATGTTCTGAGGAATTAGTATCTACAGGACCTAAATTATTAACAAGCTCTCCAAGCACGTTGAAAATTCATCCGAGAGTCACTCCCCCGACCGGAACACTTAGAGGAACTCCCTATTAATCACTTCCATTCCTCTCGTTAGACCATCTGTTATTTTGGCTTTAATTAAAGTTCTCTTTAGTAGACAATAAGATTACGTGCACGGATTTGGATATTCAAAAGTATACATAATTAATGTTTGCATGGAGATTACGTGCACTGATTTTGTTTCAATTAGTCTTAATTAATTACCTGTTTTTATACTCTATTAAGTTAATAAACCACTTTCAAATTCCATCTTTTGTTAATACCATTGGAATGAAGGACAAAATGAGATAACCTACTTCTCATGTTTGTAGTGGAGCTATCTGCAGCTATTACAATACTTTATGCCAAGGATAAGTTTAATTCTTTCTGCTGTGGTCTAGGAATTGATTTAATTAAGAAATTGACCATACAATAAAGTGTTTTTTTTTGTCACATCATGATTAAGACTACAAACGAGCCGAGCTTTAGAGTGCTTGAGCTCAGCTCGTTAATTAAATAAGCCAAGAATTGAAGCTCGAGCTCAGCTTGTTTGTAAATGAGCCGAATTAAGCTCGTTTACTTACCGAGCATCTTTAAACCAGCCAAACCTCTAAAACGACCTCAGTTTTTACGAGCGAGCCGAACCGAACTTTCGAGACTCAAGCTCTGCTCGTTTACGAAACGAATCTAAAATTCGAGCTTGAGCTCAACTTGTTAACTAAACGAACAGAGCCCTTACCAAGCCGAGCTCAAGAACGGCTCGGTTCGTTTGCAGCTCTGATCGTATCTAGAGAGAAAGGGAGCACAAGAGAGAAGATTCAGACGGTATTTAAACAACATTTTGATAACTACGGCGCCGTTTTAATGCGTTGCACACCACGCTATGCGATGTACGCAACAAAATTTCCTTGTCTATTTTAGTGAAGTTGAGTGAATATAGCAAATCGTTACTCGTTGAATGTAAAACACGTTAACAGATTTTTGTGATCGTTTCATTTCACTCATCTCTTTCTAAACCTCAATCACACGACTTACAGTACAACAATGTCGTTTTACTGCACTAGAATATTCTTGAATCCCAATTGCACACCCGCCGTGCAAAAACAACAACAACTAGAACCCTTGTTCTGATTTGTCACGGGCAGCATACATGATCATTTTCCCTACAGAAATGGTACGGCGAAACGAAATAAATAACAGGGCAAAAGTAGCACGACTGAACAATGACCAAACTGGCACAAGCAAAAATTTACAACCACTAATGTAAAATTCGTCCTGAAGCTTTTAAACAGAAATGATGTATCAATGCCACAAAAACTTATGGTTAGTTTTTGCTTTGAAACTGAAATGAAGTGCAAATTGAACCACATATAAATGACTAATGATGATTGATATGGAAACATTCAGCAACTTTTCTGAAAAAAGTTAAAACAACTTTCCACCTGCTTTTGACTTTTATACATTATCTCCTCTCATTGTCTATCTAAGGCTCTAAGCATCTCCAACAGTACAGCATGTACATTCACTTGTAGGTCCCTGTCGCAAATATTCACTTGTAGCATATCATATTTGAATGGATTCACGTAATCTTTCTACCGCATGTACATTCCCATAATAATGGTGCCTATGGGTTTGAAGAGAGACATCTTGAAATGAATATGCAGATGAATAGAACAGGTTCCCTGTGATGATGAAGCCTATTAACCACTCGGATTGGAGAGCAGGTACTAATATTGAGGATTGACGTATTCTACTATGAGAAAGATATTGGAATGTAAAACTAAAATACCAGGGAAAAAATAGAATCAGGTTTACGTTATAAATATTTGAAACCAAATATTTTATCTGTTTTTATTTGGTGAGTAAAGTCCTGTTCTTTTGATAACTAGTGAAAGCCCAACTAATTGGTTAAGACCTAGGCCACAATACAATACCCATTTTTTCAATATCAAATTGGGATTGGGCCTTGTAGGGAGTGACATCTCTCGATCGGAAAGCGACAATGGTCCTAACTGAGTTCTAAGGGGAAAGTGCTGATGATCACCCACCCAGCCAATTTAGATTATACACCATGAGAGGCCAAGATGAATTTCTCTGCTGCATCTACCGGATTGGAATCGAGGCTTAGCCCCATTGATTGTCAATATGGCAAAATTTCAATGCCATGATACGTATATTGGGTTTTATTACCAAAAAAGGGACCCCCGCCTCTGTACAATGTGAGCAAGCTTTGTACCAAAATTTATAGAAACCGCACTTTTATTGAACTAAGATAACACCAAAAATACTACAACATCAAAGGTGCCCAAAAGTATAGTTTTCAAATGCTATGGACCTCATCCACAACTCAGATAATGTCAACAGAAAAAAATTAGATAAGCAATCCACCAAGTGGGACAACAAAGTAACACTATGCATGAAGTAACCAAGTAGGTGTGACCTTTATTAATAGAGATGCAATGTATCTGAACAAGTTTGATGTGGCCTTACTACTTGGACAAAAAACAATGTCGGAGTATTGTGTAGTACACTATTACTTTAGATAATGCCATAACTATTGCAAGTTCCTACCTAGTAAAAGTTCTCTACTACTCTAACAGGTGCCTTAAAGGATTAATTTATTTTTTTTTGATAGCCGAGGTATTCGGATGGCTTTGGAATTACTCCAAACCTAATGCTGACTAGTCCTCGGAGGACCAATCCCACCGTCCACTTGCGGGGCCCCAATCAAAGCCAGGGCTTTTTTGCCCTGTATGGACTGACCCCCAAAGGACCTTAAAGGATTAATAAGATACTATTATATTCTTTTCTAACAATATTAATGCCGACACATTGAAGATTTTGTCCAAACATTGGTCGGGTCATTGAAAGAAAGAAGCACGAGGATTAAACAATAAGATGGTTGAAGACAAAAAGTGGGGAATGAAGATTCACTCCACCAATGCAGGCCTGTTCTTAAATAAATCTAGTGGGAAGACACAATAAAATTTAACAAGAAAGACAAAGGCAACTGCACTAGTTTAGTTTGTAGTAAACTCACCAATAAGGTTTTGTTGGGCATGGAAACTTCATTCGTCCTCCACTGTTAGCATGAGATTTATGGGTATTAGCTATCCCTGCAAAAGACAAAAAAATCAGAATCATGAATTGTTCTTTTCTCTGTGTACTATTTTCTACTAGAAAACATCATATATGTACAAAAAGAGAGTAACAAATTGTGAACTCTCTAATTGGAGCCATATTGCCGCCATCTGTTAAATATGAGTTTTCAGTGTTTTCCTCCTAGAAATTGTTTCAAGATCAGTATCTGGCACGTATTGGACTAATTTCGATCGCGACAATACAACCAACTCATTATATTAGCTATAGTTTACGTTGGTTGATGGCATTTGTAACAATAGCTAATCAAATAATAGGGAGCCTCTTGTAACATCTTTGGGTCACCAAGTAATCCTCACTAGTCACGTATACGATGTTCAATTCAAACTTTTATGGCCCAGATAGTATATTCTTTCACTATTAGTCTCGTCAAACACACGGGCAATAAATGTGACAATCAGTAATCTGAACCAACTGATTAACCCTAAATATCAATAATCACATCAAATTAGTGGGACTTCATGCAATCATTCTTGCTTCACAGAGAGCTGGTAACATTGCTTTATTTGGTTAAAAAAGGTGGACCTAATCCTTTACCAAGATTGTATTGATGGTAACTAATCTGAAGACACAAGGAACCAAAAAGATTAGCATAAACAGCAACGAATTTCCAAAAGGCGAAAGAAGCTAGCATACTTCTAATTAAATTCCTTCGTCTGATTAAGCACTACCACGTCTTCGTATATCTTCTTAGAACGCAACCATAAAAAATTCCTCATATGATTATGATCATAGGATTAGAGAATCTCACCGATATCACTATGCTGAATATGGACACACTAATATTTCATGCCACTAGCAGATGATACATGAGGAATATATGAGTTTTCCTTGAGCATAAATGTTTATCGCATTTCTCTTATCCATGAATGCATAATTGTCTCCTCAAAGTTTCTCTTTTTAATATGGAATTAAGTAACAAAATGTTGAGTAACATTTCTGAGTTGAGTTGAGTTGGGGTGAACCGCTAATCACTCTAACCAGTGTGAAGTAATAAGATATCATCAATGATGATAATCGCATGACAAGATCTGTTAGTTCTATAAGGTATAGACCCACTTCATCCTCAGTTGTTTGTCCAAAACCAAGTACGTATATCCTTTAATTTGAGCTCTGCCCCACATACTCCAAGTACACGAACTCTTTTCCACAGTGCTCTAGATAATTTGCTTGTTTAGCAAGCTAAAACTATCAGAAGCTTCACGCACAAGATGGGTATCACTTAATTAGGACAGAGAAGGTAAGGGATACAAGACAATTTTCATTATGTTCCTGTATACGTGCACCTATACCAAAACAGCATGGCTGCAAGAAAATTATATAGGACAACAATTGTGGAACCCGCAGAGTGAAAATTTGCATTATGTTCCTGTCACTGGACCATCAATCCACAATGGTTGGTTTAGCACATATGAATGAGGTACCCTTCAACAATTTGCATGGTAGATTAGACTGAAAGTGAACATCATGGCGCAACTCAGTGCACCATTAATACGTACAAACAACGCTGCTTATATATTCTTTTAATTGTTGGTTTGAAAACCCAAATAGTTTACAAGCACGAGGTTCATGCTTTGCCGCACCTAAAAACAGAGGATGTGAGATAAATTTGAGTATTACAACAGTAGGTATACTATGATTAGATCTGAAATTTTAAGCTTTATTTCACAACTCATGGGCAGAGTTCCGTTCTGAACATCTGCGACTAAGGTGACAAAGTGGAGCTGGACCAGAAGGGCTCTATTCGATGTTAAAATATGATTTAAGTTCAGAAGAAAATCTTAGAACTGAATTCAGGTGGCTTTTATGGAAGGTATTGTGCAGTAAGTGGTTTCGTAAAGTTTCCCCTTGCTCAGGAAGCACACCATCCTGAGCACACCATTGCATAATTCCAACACTAGGGAGTAGAGACATCATTATGGAAGCAAAAAAATTATGTAGATGCATCTAAGGGATTGCGTTCTGCAAGGATTGTAAATCTGGCATCACTACATGCATCAAAATGGGAGAATAACGAGTGTCACCAAGATGCCTTTCAAGAATTTGTCATGCATAATGAGAATAATGAGTATCTATCTATAATACAGCAAAGTGATGTTAAATGCCCAACAGATACCCGCATTTTAAGAAGCTCTCCATATGATGAGGTTGAACTAAACTTGACAAGGCCAGAATAGAATAATCAACACAGTGTATTGTGAGCCTCTGATATTGAGACGCACAGACATCCCTGATGGCTGATAATGTTAGATATACACAACTTGTGTATGATTCGTTTTTGGTTGCTCAAGCCAAAATGGCATGCCAAGCACGTCTTGTGGGCATGCCCACATCATTGCCAAGGCTTGGCCAAGGCTTGTGCATGCACTAGGCCACCCACGTTGGCCGTTTTGGGGTGCCCAAGCCCAAGACGATGCCACCACCACCCGACATCGTTTTTGGTTGCTCAAGCCAAAATGGTATGCCAAGCACGTCTTGTGGGCATGCCCACATGATTGCCAAGGCCTAGCCGAGGCTTTTGCATGCACTAGTCCACCACACGTTGGCCGTTTTGGGGTGCCCAATCCCAACACGGTGCCAACAAGCCTTCCGACACCACCACCCGACATTGTTTTTGGTTGCTCAAGCCAAAATGGCATGCAAAGCACGTCTTGTGGGCATGTCTATTCCCATTTCGTAGTACAAAAAGGGTATGAAAGGTAGACGGATTGATACTATTAAGTTTCAATCAATAATTCTGGAACACATCACAAACAATATTGCATCCTTCAGCAACACGAATAAGGCTCTGACCACAATCAGAGTATATTAACAGACAAATGTGTTCATCAGCAATAATTTACTCCGTGGAGACATATAAACATTGCTTCAGACACAAATGGAAGGATTTTATCTGGTCCTCCTTTATCGGGTAACCATTGCAGCTATCTTTTACATCCTGCATCCACATTGATGTGGTTTTTAGAATGACAGAAAGAATAAAATGCTGGTGCAGGCTTCTTTTTACAGTTTTTACATAATCCTCAATAAAAGATCCGCTCCTCCCAACAACGAAAGGAGAGAGTGATTGGTGGCCATCAGGTCCCCTAAAATCCCTCCGTTTTCCAGCTAATAAAAGGGCTACTAGACCAAGAACAAGGTACACTACTAGACCAAGAACAAGGTACATTCTCACACTTACTACTTACATATCTGCATACTCTCTCTCTTTACTGATATCTAACTTGATCGTTGAAGGGCCATTGGCCAGAAAACAATCCCAGTCTCAGGACTTGTGTGCAGGAACCACCGTAGGAACACGAAGGGTCACCATCCAGTTTTCAACGTCATCAAGTGTAAAGAGGAACCTAGGGCTAAAAAAAAAAAATTTTGAGTTCATATAGAATCACCTTATTTTGTTGATAATTTGAAAGAGGTTGTAGGCATACGCTACTTATACTCTCATTAGACCTAACACAAAATTAGTTTGTTTGAGTTGATTACCTTTTGACACGAACATGAACATGACACGACTCAATAATATCATAACTAAATGGGATCAATTTGGGTTGGGATTGCATATCTGGAAACGAACAAGAATAATCATTTAGTTGTTCGTATCAACTTTTAACCGAACTGTACACGAATGATCAAATGTGACACGACTATCAAAAACATTGTAAAGTGTACATAATCCAATTAAGGTATAATTAGTATTAGGTATATACCAAGGAGGGTTAAGTATATATAGATTCTATCACGTTGATAGTTTCATCTATAGGATCAGAAGAATGCTAGTAAATCACTCTTATGAATTTGGTGACGGCAGAAACGAAGTTATTCAGAGTTTGGGGAATTCTTTGTGCTGACTGGAGTTTACTTGTTATCAGAGCACACATCATATTATACATCTAATTATATGTCACATGCCACGAGATCTACTAATTTAAACACACAATCAAAACTTATGAGACCCGCTTTCACACCTTATGCTTAAAATATAAGTTGCACGACATTTTACGTAAACATGATGTACGATTGGATATACAATATGATATGTTAGTAGACTTATTCTCATCAGAGTTATAGCAGGTGATTTTGTAAGTTCTGTTTTTATTTTAGGTCAAAACCATAAAAAAAGTAACTAAATTTGAGAGTTAGTATACATTGCACTATTTTTTACAAATAGTTTTGAAAACCCACTATTTTTATGAACAAAAAGTTCATGAGCACATTCTTCCGTGCACATTCTTCCGAAGACGATAGTTGTGTTCCTTGCCTTACTCAAAGATAAGGCATAACCGAACATTCACATACAGACACACAGCGCCTCAAATGTGTGAGAGTGTAGGAAGGGAGAGAGAGAGAGAGAGAGAGAGAGAGAACCTTAGAACCGAGAGGGTAATCTCCTTTGATTGGCCAAACCCCAGCACGAACACACCGATCAGCATCAGTGATTCTCCTCAGAACATCAATCAACAGTGCGACTGCCGTATCGGCGACGTCCTCGGAGTACACTGTGCCCGCATTGGCGATGGAGATACCCCGACGGCGGCACTCGGCCAAGTCGATGTGGTTGACGCCGGAGCTAGTTGTGACGATGAGCCGAAGCATGGGAAAGCGGCGGAGGACGTCCGCGGTGATCGAATGGTAATCGCAAATCAGCATTGCTTCCACGAAACTGACGTGAGTGGCGAGGAATTGGTCGGTGGGAATTGGGAATTCCCATTCCTTGAGTAGTTGGAATTTCTCCGATAATTGGTTTTCGAATAGGGTGACAGTAGTGTGTTGTCGACGGAGAAGTAACACCTTCGGAAGCTCTTTGGGAACTGGGTTCTGGTTTTCCATAATTCCAGAGGAGAACGATTCGATCATATTCATAAGCATTTTGAATAGTTACAGAAAGTCGATTCACGTGGGATAAGGTCATCATGATCAATGTACCTTCTCCCAGCTGTTTTCTGACAGGAATGTATGAACCCAGTCATCTATGAAAAAGGGGGGGTAAATTCCACCTACTTCCATTGATCTTATGGATAATATTACTAAAATGCGTAGAGACCGTAGAGAACAAAAATGGCGAAAGCATTTTGTTGGATTGATACTGTCATGGAGAGATGCAAGCTAGACGGTAAACTTTACATAAACTTCCTCACACAGTCGTGTTCGATCTGTGCACTATTGATAGGCTCTGCTTAGACTTACCCATGATATTATCGTGCAAGAAGTCCAAGTAGACTGTTGAAAATTGCCTTTAATTTAAAAGAGGAAATATTTTAGGCAGAATTAGTATTATCGACAGTAGTGTTAAAATTATCGGTAATAAGAATATGTTTAAGAGGTTAGGTAAATGATTAATTTAGCCATTTTAAATAGCCAATAACAAGAAAATGTATTTCAAGAGCCTCAATTAATGCCAGGTGAAATAGTTTTATGAATAATAACTAGATAAATTTAACTAGTTACTATTCACCCACTAAATATATTTTTATATTTTTTAATCTCATATTTTTCCCCCTCTCTCTCTCTTTTCAATGACAAAAGAAAGAATAAATTATAACAAAATAACAGAAATGCTATATGCACTGAAGTGCACACCGACGCCCCTATAGATCACGTGAGGCCTCCTTTTGGTCTTTTTCATTCCACCGCAGCACCCCTTCTTTTCTTCTCTCTCTCTCTCTTAAAAGGAAACTAATTTTTATTGGAATGTTTTTTAATTTTATTTACTTTTTGTCAAATATTAAAATTATTAATTCATCTCTTAAATTATTCATATTCATCACATGTCTTAATGCGTCCAATTTTAGAGAGAGAAAATTGACCGACACCGCTCATTTGAATCTCTTTCGGTCATACTTTCTGAATTTTATTGTCGAAAAAATACTAAAAATTTATCATTTACTTAAAAAATTATTTTTAAATTAACCGTGAGCTCAGAATATTTTGATCAATAGTTATTGAATTATGGTAAGATATTTGTTGATTTATATTTTGTTATTATTTTTATTTTTTGTTGATTTATTAAACAAAGTTAAAAATATCTTAAATTATCTAAAAATATTTACATTCATCATATGTTCTAATGCGTCTAACTTTAGAGGGAGAAAAAATAATCGACACCGCTCATTTGAACTCCTATTGGTCGTGCTTTTTTGAATTTTACTGTAAAATAAAAACTAAAAATTTATCATTTACTTAAATAAATTATTTCAGGATTAACTCTCATCTCTAAATATTTTGATAAATAGTTGTTGAATTATTGTAAGGTATTTGTTGACCTTAAAAAAATTCCAAAATTCAACAAAATTTGTCTAAAAAAATTCCAAAATCCAATATGTTCAGGAAAATAAGGGAAGACTATCTGAGCGAACCGACTATCATGAACCTTCTAATGCTGAGACACCTGATGTTATCAGAATTCAGAGGTACATAATTTGTTCATGATTTCAATCTGCAAATAGAAATTGTCTAAAATGATCATCTACTGACTACTCTAGTCTTCCCCACTTCTTAGTGCCAATTAGGCAACCAAGCAGAAGCGGAAGTCCGAGCCCAAGTGCAAGTCCAAATGGCTGCTCTGATAGATATATCAGAAACCGAGCTATTTGCACGCATACGAAATTTGGAAGCCAAACTGGCTCATGGGCTGCCTCCCCAACTCAATCTAGGTGACTATGAAGAGCCAATGCTAGAGAATTCGGTTAACGCTCTTGCTACATCTCACTACCAGAAAACCATTCTATCAACTATTCTGAAACAAGTCATACATCATCTTTTATATTCTTCATCAATGTGAAAAAGGGCTGTGTCTATAATCAGATTATCTTAAACACAAATTAGTACATTTGAATATTTGATACAACTTATACATAGCCTATCTGCCTTGTAAGTTACTCAATGGAGACGTCTGAAACATTGATTCATATACTGGAATGGAAAGATGCTTATCTGGTCCTCCATTCATCGGGTAACACCGCAGCCATCTTTTTTGTCCTGCACCCATAAAGACATGTGAGGAGGATGAAAATACTAACCGATTACAACTACTTTTTTCGGACATGTATCCCTATTCGGATACCCAGACAAAGACACCGAGACCGACATGAGAAACTGGCCTCCTACTGGAAAGGCTTCTTATATGCAGAAGAACCTGAACTGTCCTAGTCCCTATAGAGACATAACTCTCAATTCTAAGCCAAGTACTGTAGGACTAAAACTCTTAAAGGGAATACGACAGTAAGCCTGTTGACCACATTATGTGTCAGCACAATCTATGTACCTAAAATAAAGGGACAGAATCCTAAAGAAAATTCACCCCAATCCTATATAAAGGGACCTCTTTCATTCTCCAAGTGTAGAACTCTTCATTATTTACTTCTCGACATTGACTTAGACATCGGAGGTGTTTTGACTGGCACCACACCAATATCCTTACTATTTTTGTAGGTTTTCGATTTCGGCTTTGATCATCCAAAGAATCAGATGAACTATGGGAAAGCTCGATTCGGGGGAACTAGAAACTGCATCATCATCATGTTTTTCAGATTATCAGGTATTACAGTATGCTGGTTTAGGCCTTTTCATTTACAGTTCTACCTCATTCATAATTAGAAACTGAAGAGAAGACTATTACAAAAGAACCTTTGTTTAAACTTTGAAGGCTTGAGAAACATTTTATGAGAAACAAATCAACAAAAACTAAATCAAAGTCCAATAACTCGTCCAAAACCCAAGGCAATGAGGATTTATCTACAAAGACTTAAAAAGAGCATCAGCCAACATTCTTCAAGAAGGTGTGGTAAACGAACCTGCGATTAGTTTTGAGAAAAATCCACTCGCTCATTCCTCGACAACTGGAGACAGTAAGGGTTTGTTTGAGAAGAAAGCTTCCAGGTTCCCCGACACAAGTTGGCATAAATCCAGAAGCGATTCCTCTGTCCAGACAGCTCGATGTGGCGACATGACAACATTATCTAATGCAAAGAGCTCCTTAGGAACCTCCGGCTCATTCTCAAACACATCCATACCAGCTCCTGCTATTTCCCCTTCCACCAAACACCGCACTAGTTCTTTCTCATCGATAACAGCCCCCCGAGCGATATTGATAATGACTCCTTCCTTTCCCAATGCCAACAAGACTTCCTTGTTAATCATGTGGCGGGTTTCGTCAGTCAATGCACAACAAACGACTATCACATCACAATTAGTCGCAAGGTCACAAATGTTGTCGTAAAAGGGGAAAGGAACAGACGGTTTCTCCTTCCTTGAATAGTATGAAATAGAGCAGCCAAAGGCGTCAAGTCTCTTTGCGATTTCTAAGCCAATGCTTCCGAATCCAATGATCCCAACTCGCTTGCCTCCCAACTGCACAATCAAGCACAATTACAAAAATGTGTAAGGAAGGCACTTGTTCTGGTTTAGTCACTAAACACCTAGACAACAGTGTCTACATTATTGCTATACTGGCAATGAAGTTACTGTTAGAAAAATTGTTTTAGAACATATATTTCATTTGTTCAAAATCATTA
This sequence comes from Arbutus unedo, assembly GCA_014822125.1. Taxonomy (NCBI): domain Eukaryota; kingdom Viridiplantae; phylum Streptophyta; class Magnoliopsida; order Ericales; family Ericaceae; genus Arbutus; species Arbutus unedo. Next base: position 19,793 of record JABCMJ010000848.1, read on the forward strand.
AGGAGTGAATGAAAAATTGACTCCTATTAATTTTCATTTAATATTGATTGAAGAAATTCAAATAGAATTTATTTCTTTTAGATTTTATATAATTTTATTGGTTTATTAATTAGTGTAGAGTCGTATTTAGTCGTTGACATCTATTCGGATGAATAATATGTCACTTCCTTTTCAATAGTCACGAATTCTTCTATATAATGGTGTTCTCTCCATGTCTAACATAGAATTTTTGGGAGACACATTTTAGTTTTGAATTGATTTTTTATTTATTCTTTCGAGTTTTGAGTCTTCACATAAGAGAGTACAAGAACATTATTTGGTTCGCTAGGCCCATCGATTGGAGTGTTACTTCGGTGGGATTCGATCGTTTTATCCTGGGAGACAAGCGCTTGTTCAAATCATAAGCACCGTGGCGAGGGCGAAATTTGTTTTAAGGGCATAATGTCTAACACTAAATTTGATCATTTCCAGGTTATATTTTTCTATGATTTCGTTATCTTTAATTTTGTCATTTTATGTCACGGTAACACAACTTAAGATAAATTTCGGCATGTGCAAATGCATAATACATACTCGACGTATCTGTTTCATATGATTACTTTTTGTGGTTATGCAAATGCATTCTGTTTTGGCATGTGCTAATTCTTTAGATAACATATTCTAAAGGAAAACGAATAATAATTCCTCCGACTGGAAAAAAAAAACACACACACACACAGAGTGTTTCGTAGTGCCTTAATTGTTGTTTGGGAAAAAGGCTACTGCCTTGACATGTTCTTTCAAGCAACAAAGCACTGTTCCGAGGAACTGATTGAAGCACGTTTTGGAAAACAAATCTGGTTAGAAAGGCACTACAGTTATCATTTCTCTAAAAAAACAGTTTTGGATTCCATTCCATGAGGCCACTGTTTACTTTATGGGTGTTCTTATCATCTGTTATGGAAAAGGAAAATAAAAATAAACTGTTCAATATTTTCGGACAATTTTTATATCGAATTTGCTTTCCTTTGGCCACACCGCTTGACATTCACGTTCACCTTTTGTATCTTATGGAGACTGTATATTTTTAAACGAACATATTAGTTTGTTAAAACGTTTGCTAGCTGCTGTTGGAACTTCACCAAACGATTGGATAAAATTTCATATGAGAGCCTTGGTAGTTATTAACGGTGATCTACACCTTTTGTTTTGGGTTATAATCTGTTAGGAATTATGACTTTTCATAATTTTATTTTATTAGAGAGTACAAGAAAAGAGGTGTTTTTGGTAATTACTTGTCATTGTATTATGAATTCTGTGCTAGGATTTATATTAATTATAATTTTCGATCAACAATTGAAAGGGCATAGAATAATATGGTAAGTCTCAAAGTGATAATCGTAAATATAATAATTATTATTATGTGAACAAAATTTAAATTGTCACATAATTGTGGGGGAAGAGATATTTTTCGTAATTACCTGTCATTGTATTATGAACTCTGTGCCAAGATTTATATTAATTATAATCTTCAATCAACAATTGAAAGGGCATAGAGTAGTATGGTAAGTCTCAAAGTAATAATCGTAGATATAATTCCATATAACACTTGTTTTCATTTCAGGTTGGTATCTAAGATACATAAGGTCAAAAGACAAAATACGGATCGATTACCCAAGGGGTGTTGACCAGAGAACAAGTAATGTATCGAGGAAAATGAAGTTTAAGCCTATTATTTAAGAGTTGCCTCAATGGAATCATACCTAACTGACTGGAGATTCCAATATCTAGGTTCAAAAGGACAACGAAATTGTGTGTAACTAAGTAGTATCACTTCGGAGATAACTTCTCCTACTCATTCATATAATACAACAATGATGCCTGCAGCATTGTCTAGAGTAAGTTATGTTTTTAATGATTCTCATATCTTGAAAATCCAAGTGGAGTATAGCAGGATACTCTTAATAAGAAGTCACCTATATGAGTGTGAAGGGACCGCTTCTCTAAAGCACTCATGAAACCAGAAATTATCCAGGGCCAAAACGGACACAACCGTAAGAACCAAATGTGTTCGGAAAGATCATGTGTGAATTCTATTGTTTTGGTTTACACAAAAAACTGAACAGTTCAAGGCATCACGTCCAATGATTAGCGAGTAAATCCGATAATCTTTCACAAGGGAAGGTTCAAAGCCAAAAATTACCTATGCTATGCGTGAAATTTTTATTTGTATTATGTTTTGCGTCGTTTATCCAACCAATTTTTATTCATATGGGGGATTGTTGAAAAAATAATTTTAGAACATATATTTGATTTGTTCAAAATCATTAAGGAGTAAATGAAAAATTGACTCTTATTAATTTTCATTTAATATTGGTTGAAGAAATTCAAATAGAATTTATTTCTTTTGGATTTTATATAATTTTATTGGGTTATTAATTAGTGTAGAGTCGCGTCTAGTAGTTGACATCTGTTCGGATGAATAGTTATATCACTTCCTTTCGTGACTATTTACGAATTCTTCTGTATAAGAGTATTCCTTCTATTTGTAACATAGAGTTTTGGGGAAACACATTTATAAAGTTTTGAGTTGATTTTTCATTTATTCTTTCGAGTTTTAAGTCTTTATACGAGAGAGTACAAGAACAATATTTGGTTCGTTAGACCCATTGATTGGAATGCTACTTCGGTAGGATTCGGTCATTTTATCTTAGGAGACAAGTACCTATTTAAATCGTAAGCACCGTAGAGAAAGCAAAATTTGTCTTAAGGACACAGTGTTCAACACTAGATTTGATCATTTCCATGCAATTTGTAGGTTTTATTTTTCTATGATTTTGTTATCTTTATTTTTGTCATTTTATGTCACGGAAACACAAAAAGTATGCATAATTTATCCCACAGTTACAACACCAGTACCCCACCCACCCACACAAGATTGATTTGGCATGCCTGCTCCGATCAATGACACTGTTGCTTATTACTTAGCCCTAGAATAATTCTAACTCAGTAACATATAAAGGCACCAAAAAATTAACAAACGGCGAGCGGGTGACAGACCTAAAACACCAACAAAGACAGAATACCCAGCACTTGCACCTATGTACGATTTCTATGCATAAGAATATGTGTGTGTGTGTGTGTGTATCCAACTATCCCAACTCGGTTGCCTCCCAACTGCACAATCAAGCACAATTTACTAAAATGTGCAAGGAAGACACTTGTTCTGGATTAGCCACTAAACTGATAGTGTTGTATTTGATAACCATTACCTAGACTAGAGTGTCTAAATTGTTGTTGTATTGTACTGGCAAAAATACAGTTCCTCCAAACCCCCCCCAACACCCACACACACACGAGATTGATTGTCCATGCCTGTCCCAATCAATGACACTGCTGCTTAATACTTAGCCCTAGAAGAATTCTAATTCTAATTAATCATATATTAAGGCACCAAAAAGGTTAACAAATGGCGAGTGGGGAACAGAACTGAAACACCAGCAAAGACAGAAACTAATCATGTATTAAGGCACCAAAAAGGTTAACAAATGGCGAGTGGGGAACAGAACTGAAACACCAGCAAAGACAGAAAACCCAGCACTTCCCCATATTTCTTCCATACCGAGAGGGTGATCTTCCATTATGCATTGAACATCATTAATCACTTACCAGAAAGCATTCTACCAACTACTAATAGAAAAATTATATCTTGAAAGAAAAATGTGCAACCATTGCTAAATTTTTACCATTCCACAGGGTAAGCAACATGGCATTGAATGCTTCTAAAATAACTTCAGCGGAATGTAAACTATATTAACATGCTTAACTTTTTAATTACTATGATTATCAAGCCTAACCACCGTTTTCTGTACACTCGTACACCTATGTACTGTACATATGTATACCTGTATACCTGTGTGTGTGTGTGTGTGTGTGTGTGTGTGTGTGTGTTGGTCGAGAAAGAGAGGAGGGGACCTTAGAAGCCAGAGGGCAATCTCCTTTGATTGACCAAACCCCTGCACGAATATACCGATTAGCGACAGTGATTCTCCTCAGAACATCAATCAACAGTCCAACTGCCAGATCGGCGACGTCCTCGGGGAACACGGTGCCGGCGCAGGCAATGGAGATTCCCCGGCGGCGACATTCCGGCGAGTCGATGTGGTTGAGGCCGGCGCTGGTCGTGACGATGAGCCATAGCAAGGGAAGGTGGCGGAGGACGTCGGCGTTGATCGAAGTGCGGCCGGAGATCAGCATGGCTTCCACGGAACTGGCGTGAGTGTCTAGGAATTGTTCGGTGGGAATCGGCGATTCCCATGGTTTGAGGAGTTAGTTGGAATTTGTCCGTGAATCGATTCTCGAATAAGATAATAATATGTGGTGGACGGAGAACTAACACCTTTGGGAGCTCTTTCGGCACTTGGTTTTGGTTCTCCATTGTTGTGGAGGGGAAATTGCAGCGAAGGATAACTGTACCGTGATTGGTTGATGACAGAATCTGATTCCATGGTTGTGGGAATCCAAACAGAGGCCTAACTTGTAAAAGTTCTTTTTTTTCCCTCTATCCATTTTTTTTTTACATTTATTATTTTTGCCTTAGTTTTTTTTCAATTATTGGTCCACGAAAGAAATATAAAAATTATATAATTATTTTTAAAAGTTAAAAAAATTACTAAACACGACAAATAATTACGAACATATCATGTTTTTTATTTATTTTTTTTAATTTTTTAAAATTTATTTTATTATTTATAATTTTTTAAAAATATTTAGTCGAGACAAATTAATAATTCACAAAAAATATATTATGAAATATATATATATATATATATATATATATATATCAATGACATTTTAATTGGTCTTGAGACTTTTTTTATAAGTTTCGAAGAAAATTATATTTTTTAAGTACTTGTTGTTCTTTAGTTCCTTTATTGCTTTAATTCATAAAAATTTGTTAGATTCTGAAAGTCCCATAAATTACAAAAATTATGCTCTTTTTTTGGTAATATATATGTTGAATTGGCAAGATGATCTGACTGCTAGATTAGGAGCTTGATGGGCAGAAACAAAGATCTACTGGTCACGAAATGTGTATCCAGTGCCCATCTAGAGGCGAGACAGCGAGCTCGGTTGGAGGCATAGCCTGTTGACAAGCTAAACTCCGAGCCATCATCTAAACATCCAGATGTGTCCCTCGCGTTTATGGAAAGGAGCCCAAAAAGGTAAGGAGCAAGTTATGGTCGGAATCCTCTTATTAAAATCCCATGAACTCTGATCCATCGTCCAAACATCCCTTATTCCTTACCTACTTTTCCAATGACCCTCCCTTAGTCCCTTACCCAGTTACCCTTCTGACCATGCCGATTCGACTTCCTTCTCAAGATCGAGTTCTTGCGCCAACAACACCATAACACCTCCTTGTCTCTTCCATCGTCGACTCGTCGTGTGCTCTACAATTGCAGATTCCAGTTTCAGACTCTCTCTCTCTCTCTTTCTCTCTCTCTCTCAGTTTGCCTAACTCGTTCATGTGGTGATTTCAACAAGATCTTGTATGAGTTCTTCAAGTTAACACAATTCCGTGTTGTTATTTTTTTTTTTTTTGAAATTGCATCCATGATTAATGGTTGATTGTTTGATCGATAATGAAAAATTTGTTCCAATGATTGTTTGATCAATAATGGGGAATATGTTCCAATGGAAAATGAATTTACGATTAGACTGTATTTGTTTACTTGTTTGGTAAAAAAAATTTCAAAAATTTTTATTTTTTTCCGAACAACATTCATTTTTTTATAAAAAAAGAGAGGACACATCTAAAAAATGTCGAAAAAATTTAACTCCAAATTTTTTATGAAACACTTACACTAAACAACATCTTAGATTTTTTTTTCCCAAAAATCATTTCAGAAACAAACAAACGAACACAACTAAGTGTTCAATTCCATGTGTTCTATAACAAAGAATCTATAATGAGGAATTTTTTCTAATGATTTTTCCTCTCCCAGTTTATGTGCATATACCCTGTTTAAAGTTGATTTACTAGGAATTCAATTTTTTTAAAATCAAATAGGGATCGGTTTGGGGCAGGAATAGGTAGATTCAAAAAAAATTATGAATATGCATTCAGTTCAAGGATTAATCGATATTGGTTGAATACGAATACGATAAAATAATTTTTGTAACGTCTCATGTAAATTACTGACTCAACAACTTGTTAGAACTCAACTACGTAGCCCAAAATGCTTAATTCTAAGTTGTTAGTAGAAATTTACATAATTTTTTATATATTCAGGATCACCCATATAGACTTTCAATATGGAACGCGACATCACAATTTATCCACCTTTAAGACTTTGCGCCCTCACAAGGGTTGAACACCAGAGTCACCACGGACGAACCCCCAGGTCTGTTCCTTAATGACCAAACAAAGTTTCGATCTCACACTCGATCGTGTACACGAGTCGCTCTAATACCTTTAGTAACACCCCTTGTAAAGTACTGACCCAATAACTTGTTGGAGTCCAATCACGTGATACAAAATACTTAAGTCCAAGTTGTTAATAGTAGTTTACATGGTTACTTATATACCCAAGATCACCCGTGAAGACTTTTAATGTGGGATGGGACATCACAATTTTAATCTCCAACGGATATTAACTCGAACTCCGTTATCGATTTGTTCATATATTAGATACAGATATCTTGATATCCGTATCTGATGCCACTCTTAGTTCTAACTCAAGTATCAGAATGCCTCTCAATTGAAAACGACTAAATAACACTAATTAATCATCTTTTACACAGGTTACAGGTGTTAGTCAAATTCTGAAGACGAATTGAATGGGACAAACAAATCTTAGCAACCCTACTTTTTAAAATACTTGTTTTCTTTACTTCCTTTATTTCTTTAATCACACAAATAAATGTAAGATTCTGAAATGCCCATAAATTATGGGTATCATTTTTTGTGCAAGTCGGGCGAGTTACCACGCCCAAGGCTAGTCTTGGGCCAATCAAAGTTATGCTATGATCTGCTTAGAGATTGAATTATTCGAGTTCAGTTTTATTCATCTTTCTGTCATGTGAAATTATTTTAAAATTCCACTTTGATTGTTAAAATAATTAAAACTAAATTTTTAAATCAATCACTTATTGATATTTAATTGAACTAAATTTTTACATGATACTAAAGAGATTAATCAAAACAAAATAGACAATTTTAACTATCAAAATAAAATTTTGAAATGAAAAATTTAGGACTGATTGTTGTATTTAGTCACTAAACTGATGGTGTTGTACTCAAATGTATTTGGTAACCATTACCAAGACCTAGACACCATTTAATGCTTCTAAAATAACTTCAGCCGAATATAAGAGTACGTACATTTTGTTGTTTCTCAATTTAATTTGAAAAAAAAATTGTGAATTATGTTTGGAATTTATTTTTTAGAAACATGTTTTGTTTGTTTTATGTGAAATCATTATAATTTATTAAAAAAAGTTTATGATGCAATGATTGGAACATTATTGAAAATCACCCCATTTTTTTGGTGTATGACTACAAGTTATGCACTTGCTTTAAGTATACCACTTCCGTTTATTATAGAAAATATATAAGCTCATATGATGTCTTGTTGGTCAATTTTTTTTAAAAATTAAAAATAATTTAATAGAACATTTAAAAAATTTTAGAAAAAAATAAACAACTACGAAATAAAAATAATAATCACAATTGGTGAGGACAAGATAAGGACGCTGGGGCTCCACATTTCGAAGGGAGAAGTGGGTGGGAGAGAGGAGAGAGAGAAACTGTCAGAGGCTGCAAAACATAAACACACCCACGTTCTCTCTGACTCATATTAATACCAAATAAAATTTAAAATTTTTTTTAAAAGGCAAAATGCACTGACCTCTGCGATTTTTTACAAATACAAAGATCTCTTTTTGAGATTTTGAAAAACGTAATTACCTCTTTTATTTTTTAAAATATTTGATTGTTTCCCCCTCTAGTTAATTTTTGGTGTATTCCGTTTGTTTTGTTCTTAAATTTGATCATTCTACCCTTTAGTGTATGCAACCTTCACACTCACTTACTTTATATTTTTTTCAATAAATTTTTTGTTAGAAAAATTTTAAGATTTGACAAAAATACAAGTACCTGGTAAAAATAACAAAATT
>JABCMJ010000849.1:242-12624 GCA_014822125.1 Arbutus unedo
CACCAACCCCCCCCCCCCCCCCCCCACTGTATGTATTTTTTTCTACTACTTATTTTTCTTTGTTTGTTTGTTATTTTAATTAGTTAATATTTATTATATTATTTCTTTATCATATATATTATATTTAAAATATTTAATTATTATATATTTATTAGTTATAGTACACGGTGTTTTTAGAGTAATTACTTATCCTCTTGTTTATTAATAATAATATACTTTTTTATTATTTATATTTAATGCATGATTTTCATTTTTGATATAGTGTTGCGATAATCAGATCTTGATGCTATGTTTGGTTCGTGAATTTTTTGTAGCACTTTATTTTGTCGGATCGAGGTAGAAATTTTGGACCGAGCCCTACATATACATGTGATTTATGAGTAGTTTTGATTTTTATTCGATGTTCGTGTAGGGAATATGAATCAAATAGTTATTGGCTAATTATTAGAATAATTATGTGTATTTGATTGCGTTAATTGATCACGTTGTGAATTGGATAAATATTAGGTGTCAGATCGGGATTGGATCTGAACTATAGGAATTCACTAGATTTATTGTATGTGACAATTCGTAAGTTAATTGAGTTAATCATTTAGAGGACTATTACTTGTTAAAACCGATTTGTATACTAGGGCTCACGAACATTGTATGTAACTTAAATTCGGTCGATGTTGATGTTGTTGTATGATTTATTACAATTTAATTTATGCTTGATGCATATTTAATTGGAATCACATGGTACAATTTTATTATTTCATGTTGAGTATGACGGATAAGAATTGTGTATGTATGTGTGAAAATTGAAAATTAATTGAACAATGGGGTTAAATGACCTCATTGTTGCGATAATGAGTAATAACTAGAATGATTTGGAGATATGAGAGATTGCGAGACCCCGATGCTGTGATATCGATGAAGGGGATTGCAAGACCCTGAAATTGTAATTTTGGCTAAGTGGGATTGTGAAACCTCGATGCTACGATACCAATGATGGGAATTGCAAGACCCTGAGGTTGTAAATTAACTAAGGAGGATTGCGAGATTCCAATGCTGTGATACTAATGAAGGGGATTGTGAGACCCTGAGATTGTAACTTGATATGGGGGATTGCGAGACCCCAGTGTGGAAATAATAATAATAATAATAATATACTAAATGCAAAAAGTTTTATGCACGACATTACATATTCATATTTATGCATGGCATTGTATATTTCATGTTTGTTTATTATTTTTTGCATGTTGTATAGAAGGATTACCATGTATATTTATTTGTAAGTTAGGGGTAATGTTAGATTTTTCTACTGAGTGTTAATAACTCATTTAGAGTTACTTCTTGGCTCTTGGCATTTCACGCTAGGTTTTGAGGAACAAGTCGCGGGGGAATATGACTCGAAAGTTCAAGAGATAGAGATGGATGAGAAGGACATACCAGAGCCTTAGCTGTACCAGTAACAGTCCGATGGTTTGACCTATGGTGTCCCCTTAGTTGTTTTTAATTAATGAGATTTATGAGTTTAGGATTTGAGTTTCAAAATAATTTAATAAAGTAAGTTTGAGTCGGTTGTTTTGTCGTAAATTAATAAATTATTAAGAATTGGACTTTTGTTTTTAATTGAAAACTTTTATTCCGCTACGTAAATGGTTAATATTTTATTATAATGTACCATAAAATTTCGGGCGCTACAGTTAGTATCAGAGCCCCAGGTTGAGAATCTAGAGACTTTGGGTTTGGGTAGTCTAGTTGGGTAACGTTTGACTTAGATAGTTAACTATGTGTACGAGTGTGTTGTCACCTAAATTAATTAAAGTTTCAGTAAAACTATATGTATTTGAATTGATGGAGATTATGATTTATCTTTTATTTGTAGATGTCGTCGTTAGATTCACGAGATGTTAGTTTTGACTTATATGTGTTTATCTATTTGTTTTGATGCATTGATTGCTATTATTTGTTGTTGAGTCATTAGTCTATTAGATTCATACTATAAGAGGTTAGTCGTGGACGCTTAATCTTATATTCGATGAATGGTAACTAGTTTACGCTCGGGGCCTGTTAATGGCAATGATGCACCTTCGCACCACTTCGCACCACAACATGGGTATGATAGGTGCATTGTCGCCACCACCTATGAATGTGAATGTTAGGTTTGACCCAGCAGTGAACAACTTCGAATGGATGCTTCGCAATCTTGCTGCTAGCATGCAGAATGCCCGACCGTGTGGACCTGCTTATCACACATCGATCTTTTCAGAGTTCAGAGGCAACAACCATCGATTTATTATGTAACGATTCGGGAAGACGTTTAGTACATCAACACTTTTGGGAGTTCAGTAGTCAATAGGTCTTACATGTTAGAGGTGCCCGGTTGACGTTTGTCTTGTGATTTACGCATGATCAATATGTTGGATTTGGATGTAAGTTTTGGGATGGATTGATTGTTTGCACATCGAACTTTGATAGATTGCCACTAGAAGCGGGTGACTACAATCGCTGTCGATGGGACAAGGTTCTTGTTTAAGGGGGATAGACAATAACCCCTCTTCTGCTACCGAAAGATCGAGATGAAGCCAGAATCTAACCGGTTGGATAGCAAGCTTGATGTTGATGAGGAGGACCGTAAGAAGTTAAATCTGCCTAGAGTCGTATGCGAGCATGCTGATGTTTTTATAGACAAGTTACTTAAGTTAGCACCGCACCAGATGGCAACCACCGAGCTAAGAGAATTGAAAGTTTAGTTGCAAGAACTGTTGGATAAGAGTTTCGTCCGACCCAGTACTTCTCCATGGAGAGTATTGTTCGTTACGAAGAAGGATAGAACCTTGAGGCTATGTTTTCGACTACTGACAGTTGAATGGAGTTACGATTAAAAAAATTGCTACCCATTATCGAGGATCGATGATTTGTTTGACCAGCTATGAGAATCTAGATGCTATTCAAAGATTGACCTTCGGTTAGGCTATCACCAACTACGAGTCAGAGATGAAGATATCTCATAGACTACATGTAGAACTCGATAAGGACACTATGAGGTTATAGTGATGCCATTGGACTGACCAACGCACCAGCTGTCTTCATAAGTCTCGTGAACAGGATTTTTTGCACCATTCTTGTATCAGTTTGTGGTGGTGTTTATTGATAAGATAGTGTTCTACTTGCCCTTGAAAGAGGAGCATGAAAAGAATTTGAGGATAGTCTTGCAAGTGTTATGAGACAACCAATTGTATGCTAAGGCGAGTAAGTGTGAATTTTGATTGAAGGAGGTAAAGGACGTGAAGTTCCTTGGACACGTCATTTCAAAACAAGGGATTGTTGTGGATTCTAGTAAGGTGGAAGTAGTTATGAATTAGAAACAACCTAGGACAGTATTTGAAGTTCAGAGTTTCTTGGGACTGATAGGCTACTATCGGAGGTTCATTGAAGACTTCTCTAAGTTGGGAAGGGCAATGACACAGTTGAATCAGAAGGGGGTCAAGTTTGTTTGGAACAAGGCCTGCAAATAATCTTTTTCAAGATTTGAAGAGGAGAGTGACTACTGCGATGATATTGGTGATTCTGGCCAAGGGCGAAGGATATGAGGTTTATGTGACGTTGCGGGAGAAGGTCTAGGAGGAGTTTTGATGCAGAAAGGACGAGTGGTTGCCTATGCTTTAAGACAATTGAAGCCACATGAGAGGAACTATTCGACACACGATTTGGAGGTAGCAGAAGTGGTATTTGTACTGAAGACTTGGAGACATTACTTGTATGGGGAGAGCTTAGAGATTTTCATGGATAATAAGAGCTTGAATTGTCTCTTCACCCAGAAGGACTTGAACATGCGATAGAGAAAATGGATGAAGTATTTAGAGGACTACAGTTTCAATCTGTCATATCATCTAGGGAAGGCTAACGTCATGGTTGACGCTCTTAGCTGCAAGTCTAGAGGAATGGTAGTAGACATAGTAGTTCAGGTGTGGAAGATGATGGAAGCAGTCAATGAGTTTAGTTTGTAGCCGTCTACATTGAAACCAAACGCTTTATTTTGTACCGCGAATGTTACGCCGACACTACGCTAAGAGATATGGAAGGTGCAAACACTTGATTAAGAGATAGATTTCATCAAGTATCATCTGACGTCAGGAGTCAGCCTAGCAGGTTGGGCTATAAATGAGAATGGAAGTTTGAGATTTCAAGGAACGGTATTTGTACCACATGTTGGGACGGTACGGGAATCAGTGTTGGAGGATTTCCACAGATCAAACTTTACCGTACACCCAGGGATAAACAAGATGTACCAAGATATGGACCTTGTGACGGGTTTATCCTGATTCGTTAAGACGAATGATGCTATCTGGGTTATTGTTGACTGACGAATAGTCTGAGCGCACGATTCAAAATTTGGAAGACATACTTAGAGCCTGTGTCTTGGACTTCACGGGAAGTTGGGGGAGACACCTACCACAAGTCAAATTTGCTTACAACTATAGTGTTTAGGCGAGCATTGAGATGACACCTTTGGAAGCACTTTATGGAAGACCTTGTCAATCACCTGTATGTTGGACAAACGTAGGGGAGACTGACCTTATCGAATCAGACATAGTTCTCGAAACGACAAAAAAGATTCAACTCATCAGTCAATGACTTTTGACTGCTCAGAGTTGACAAAAAAGCTACGCTGATAGAAGGAATTGACCTCTAGCATTCAACGTTGGAGACCATGTATTCTTGAATATCCAATCGCGACAGGGGCTTATTCGTTTTGGCAAGAGGGGAAGCTATCACCTAGATTCATCAGCTCATTCGAGGTGTTAGAATGAGTGGGAGAAGTAGCTTACCGTATTGCTTTACCGTCGTAGCTATCTAGAGTTCACAACGTGTTCCATGTGTCGATACTGAGGAAGTATATAGCGCACCCCGAGCATACACTCAACTAGAAGGAGCTTACATTGGACGAAAATGCAACATTTCGGGAGCAAGCTATTTAAATACATAACCGACAAGAGAAGGAGCTATGAGAAAATAAGATCACACCGCTCAAGATATTATGGCGACACCATGGGCTGCAACAGTCAACTTGGGAATAAGAAGACGCAATGTAGGTCAACCATCTGAATTTGTTTGTCGAGTGAGGGAACCCTTCGAATTTCGAGAACAAAATTTGTTTATCGGGGATAGTTTGTAATGACCTGGATTTTCTAAATTATTATTATTAATATTACCTTTTATCAAATTTATTTATTTTACTACTTTTTTTGAAATAATCAATTTTAAGCAATTAATTTGTTTCGGTTTAATTGATATTTTTATTTTGGGTCGTCCAGGTTCATTGAACGTTCGGAGAGGGAAGGGTACCTAATCGTTTTGGTAGGAATCCAAATATATATATATATATATATATATTCTATTTTTCTAAAAGATTTGATTTGTTTAGATTTTTATACAAATTGGTAGTAGTCTAATTTAAATTATACTCTTTTGATTCATATCCTAATTGGGCACAAATCTGTTGGCCTATTTATACAGCCCTATTCGACCCTTTGTTCACTTTCGGTCGTCCAAAACTTTCTTACACGCGTATTGGTTTTTGTGAGGTATCGCGAAGCCTTGGAGTTTGCATTTTTTTCTTTTGAGTTCCACGCGTGTGTTTTTCTTCTTCCTTTCTTTCTTTTTTTCTCTTCCCTTCTTCTCTTTCTTTTCGGCCGCAATGCTCTCTCCCTCCTCATTCTCTCTCTTCTCTCTCTCTCTCTCTCTCACAGGGCAGTGGGGAAACCCCCACTGTTTGTATCTTTTTTACTACTTATTTTTTTTCTTTGAGTTCCACTGTTTGTATTTTTTACCACTGTTTGTTATTTTAATTAGTTAATATTTATTACACTATTTCTTTATCATATATATTATATTTAAAATATTTAATTAATATATATTTATTAATTATAGTACACTATTTTTTAAAAGTAATTACTTATCCTATTATTTATTAATAATAATACACTTTTTTTATTATTTATATTTAATGAATGATTTAAATTTTTTTATTTATTAGTACAATTCACTATTTTTTTATTATTTATATTTATTGAATGATTTTCATTTTTTTATATAGTATTGCGATAATCGGATCTTGGTGCAGTGTTTGGTTCGTGGGTTTTTGGTAGTGCTTTATGTTGTCGGATTAAGGTAGAAATTTTGGACTGAACCCTACATATATATGTGATTTATGAGTAGTTTTAATTTTTAATCGATGTTCGTGCAGGGGATATGAATCAAATCGTTATTGACTAATTATTAGAATAATTATGTGTATTCGATTGCGTTAATTGATCACGTTGTAAATGAGATAAATATTAGGTGTCAGATCGGGATTGGATCTGAACTATAGGAATTCGCTAGATATTTATTGTATGGGTTGATCATTTAGAGGACTATTACTTGTTGAGACCAATTTGTATATTAGGGTCCACGAATGTTGTATGTGACTTAGATCCGGTCAATGTTGATGTTGTTGTATGATTTATTACAATTTAATTTATGCTCAATGCATATTTAATTGGAATCACATGGTGAAATTTTATTATTTTATGTTGAGCATGACGGATGAGCATTGTGCATGCATACATGAAAATTGAAAGTTAATTGAATGACAGGGTTAGATGATTTCATTATTGTGATAATGAGTAATAACCAGAATGATTTGGAGATATGATGGATTATGGGGGATTACGAGACCCCGATGTTGTGATATCGATGAAGGAGATTGCAAGACCCTAAGATTATAATTTTGGCTAAGAGGGATTGCGAGACCTCAATGCTACGATACCAATGAAGGAAATTGCGAGACCCTGAGGTTGTAAATTGGTTAAGGAGGATTGCAAGACTCGAATGCTGCAATACCAATGAAGGGAATTGCGAGACCTTGAGGTTGTAACTTGATATGGGGGATTGCAAGACATTAGTGTAGAGATAATAATAATAAAAAGATACTAAATGCGGAAAGCTTTATGCACGACATTGCATATTCATATTTATACACGACATTGCATATTTCATGTTTGTTTATTAATCTTTGCATGCTGTATAGAAGGATTACCATGTATGTTTATTTGTAAGTTAAGGGTAATGTTAGATTTTTCTACTGAGTAGTTGAGCCTTGGCTGTATCAATAATAGTCCGATGGTTTGACTTAGGGTGTCTCCTTAGTTGTTTTTAATTAATCAGATTTATGACTTTAGGATTTGAGTTTTTAAATAATTTAATAAACTAAGTTTTGGCTCAGTTGTTTTGTCGTAAATTAATAAATTATTGAGAATTGGGCTCTTATTTTTAATTGAAAATTTTTATTCCGCTACATAAATGATTAATATTTTATTATAACGTACCGTAAAATTTCGAGGTGTTATAGAAGTCCCTGTTGCAGTATTTACAAGAGCGAATCTCCAACTGCCTTTGGTATGTTTCTATCCTACATCGGATGGAGAGAGGGAGATTTGTGAGTTCGCGACCATAGTATACTTTTACATTTCCAAGGACGCACAATTCCACTTCGATAACGAAACAATGTTATGGCTTTCACAGCTCTAAAAGGCAGCCTTGAGCCTCGTTTTGACCAGGTGTTCGAATGGCACGACACAACAAATTTCTAGTTTGTAGTTTCTTATAGAGAAATTTTGACGCATGGTTTGGCAAACCACACCAAACAACAAGCCAATTCTATTTCAACCGTGTCGCGAAACGGCAAGTTTGCTAGTAGTTCAGCACTTATACCACTATAGCAGCCTGAATCCGAAATAGGGCCTTCAAAAGCTAGTTCGAAATGGATTTA
This sequence comes from Arbutus unedo, assembly GCA_014822125.1. Lineage (NCBI taxonomy): Eukaryota > Viridiplantae > Streptophyta > Magnoliopsida > Ericales > Ericaceae > Arbutus > Arbutus unedo. Next base: position 8,044 of record JABCMJ010000849.1, read on the forward strand.
GTGTTATGGAGGCCGAGATCCTGCACAACATGGGCTGTGTCGGTAGCATGGGGCTTGGGCAAAGATCAATGGGCCGAATGTTTCTAAATGAAAACTACATGCATCTAAGTGCGCCTTCGGTGTCTGCTCGGGGAAATTTCTCGGGCATCTGGTGGCACGAAGAGGAATCGAGGCCGATCCAAGTCAGATACGAGCGATCCAGCAAATCTCACCACCGACCACAGTCAAGGAAGTACAGAAACTCACCAGCATGGCCGCTGCACTCAACTGCTTTATTAGCCAGTCGTCTGATAAGTGCCAACCATTATTTGAATTCCTAAAGAAGAAAGGCCGTTGACATTTCTTCTGGGATAAGGAGTGCAATGAAGCCCTCATTCAGCTAAAGGAATTCGACACCTCAACACCTCTCTTGACCAAGCCAACGGTCGGTGAAACCCTCTACCTCTATTTGGTCATTTCCTCGCATGCCGTTAGCTCAGTGCTGGTGCGACACAGCGACTCGGGAGACAACCCTATTTACTACATGAGCAAAACTTTGTTGGGCACCGAAACCAGGTTCCTGCCACTTGAAAAACTTGCCTTGGCCTAATAGTAGCGCCCAGAAAGCTCGCCCCCTACTTCCAAGGGCACCCGATCATCGTTCTTACCGAATACCCTCTAAAGTCCATCCTCCAAAGGGCTTATCTATCAGGGAGGATATCTCGATGCGCTGTTGAGCTCGGTAACTTTGACATTAGATATCAGTCCTAAACGGCCATCAAAGCACAAATACTAGCTAACTTTATGGCCGAATTCACACTACGTCTGGATTTGATCATGGAGACAGCTGAACAACCAACGGGACCTAATTTTCACACAGCGGAGGTCGTGGGGTCGAATGGAAATTGTACATGGATGGGGCATCCAATGGCAACAGCACTGGAGCTGGAGTGCTTCTTGTGTCCCCAGAGGGAGTACTCCATGAGCATGCCATTCGGCTGGATTTTCACACGACCAACAATGAAGCCGAGTACGAAGCTCTCCTTGCCGGACAACGTATGGCCGAAGCCATCGGCACAGAGGAAATCGTCATCCATAGTGATTCCCAGCTGGTCGTGAATCAAATATCTGGGGAGTACGAGGGAAGGGATGAGCGGATGGGCAAGTATATGACAAAGGCGATTGAGTTAATTCAGAACTTTCGCAAGGTCAAGATCGAGCAGATCGTTTGAGAGCAAAATTCTCATGCCAACGCACTGGTAGGCTTGGTGTCAACTACCGAAATCCACGGTCACCGAACGGTTTCAGTTGACACCCTTGCTCGGCACAACACAGAGCCTCTACAGTCTCTTGAAGTCCTGATGAATGAATACGGGCTGAGCTGGATGGATCCTATTATCGCCTACTTGAAGGACATCGACCAATTACCCACCAACAAGAAAGAGGCACACCGCATAGTACACAAGTCCACCCAATTCTGGCTTTCCCCCGACACGAAGTTCTATCGTCGGTCATTCACTAGGTCATACCTCCACTGCATTCATCCAGCCATGACAGAGAAAGTATTATACAAAATTCACACCGACAGTTATGGGTACCATTCGGGAAGACGGTCGCTCGCCCAATGCACACTTACGCAAGGGTATTGGGGGCCGACGATGATGGCCGAAGCACAGACATTCATGCAAAAGTGCAACAAGTGCCAACATTTCGCTCCGCTCATTCGGCAACTAGCCGAGGCACTGACCCCACTAACCAGCCCATGGCCATTCGCACAATGGGGACTCGACATCATGGGAAAATTGCTGACTACTCCAAAAGGGTTCAAATTTCTCATCACGGCCACCGATTGCTTCACCAAAGGGGTGGAGGCCGAACCTCTGGTTACAATTGAAGAGAAGGATGTCAAATGCTTCACCTGGAAGAATATCGTCTCCCAGTTCGGCATACCCTATGCCTTTGTCTCCGACAATGGGGCTCAATTTGTTGGGGCTCTCTTTACCGACTTCTACACCGAACACTGGATCTAGTTCTACAACTCTACACCTTGTTATCCACAGAGCAACAGCCAAGCCGAAGCCTCCAACAAAACTGTGGTCTCTGGCATCAAAAAGCATTTGATGGCCGCTAAAGGCAAATGGGCAGAGGAGCTCCCAAGTGTGCTCTGGGCATACTGAATCACCCCATGGCACTCCCCTGATCAAACGTCGTTCACCCTAGCATTTGGTATGGAGGCCGTTATCCCACTAGAAGCAAGGCTGCCAACCATTCAAATCGCACACTTCAATGCAGATCAGAACAGCCAAGACATGGCAAAGGATCTAGACTTGGCTGAGGAGACACCTGATCAAGCCCACATCTGTCTGGCTGCCCATCAACAAGAAGTGGCCAAGGGATACAATATGGGGGTTCGACAACGCACGTTTCGTCTATAAAACCTGGTGCTATGGAAGGTTGTGGCCAACACAAAGAAGCAGTTTGACGAGTAGCTTAGCCCCACTTGGGAAGGACCATATAAAATCACCGAACAAATTGGTACAGGGGCCTACCGCTTGGAAGATATGTTTGGCAAATCTGTGCCAAACCCCTAGAATGCAGTCAACCTTAGAAAATATTACCACCAGCATTTTCTCTTTCTTTTACTTGTTACATGTCCTTTGGTAGTTGAGATTCTTGAATAAAATTTCTTTAAGTCATGCTTACAAAAATACCCATTGTTAAACACACATGATCAAGGTTAGGGTCCTCGCTTTAAGCAGCCGTAGACCGACCTCGAAGACCGAGGGGCTCATGAAAGGCTAGGGTCCACTCATGGAGCCCTAAGGCTGATAAGAGGGCCGTTGAGAACGTCTCGAAGCCACTAAGGGTTCGCAAAAATTTGTTGATTCTCCAAACCCTCAATGGGGGAGGAAATTGGTGAGGTGGCACCTTGGCCACCACGGACTAATCGAAAGGCACATTGGCCGATATGGAAATTGGTGACATGGTGCCTCAGCCATTGCAGACTAATCGAAAGGCACATTGGTCGAAGTAAGTAAGATTCAGGCAATAGGGCTGAAGTAATTAAAAATAGGCGCAGACAAGTAAACATAAAATAGTAGTGCAAGAAAGATAACCTTCATAAATACTTGCAGGTTACAAAAGCAAAGCCATTGTCATAGGTCAACATCCACTAAAGACTAATTACAAACGCAAAAATAAAAAGACTCAAACTAAAGGACTCCGTTGGCATGAGCTTCCTCACCCTTAGCTATTGCCAGTGCTGCATCATCATGAGCTGACGGATGGGATCCTTCGGCAGAAACGACGGGGAGCTGGGGCGACAGCCAAAAAGGGAGGAGGATCCTTGAAAAATGGGGAGTTGGCAGGAAGCCCCGCGATCTTCAGTGCGTCAACCCAATCGTGCCAATAGATAATGTCCTGCGACTTCACCAACTCTGCCGCACACTGGGCTTTGGCTTCGTCAAAACCAATGTTGTACAACCGTTCAGCCACCCCTTTGTGCTTCTCCCTCATCCCTTTGGCCTCCTTGAGAAGATCAGTGCTTGTCGTCAACCGGTGTCAATAAAATATGTATCCCAAGCATAGGATCAATTGATAGGTTGTAGCATAATAATTTCGGAAGTCTGGAGTCGAATCCACAAGGAACGAGTAATGTGGAAGTTTATCGGGAGAGAGAAATAAAGGTTTGGAATACATGTGAAAAAATGTTGTGGTGAGATTTAGAACGATTTAAAGTGAAAAGAAACAAGATCCAATTCTCGGGATCCACATTGACCACGATTCGTAATAATCCAATTCTTGAATAAATATAACTCAACTCCGGTTCTATAATATCGAACCTTTGTTGGATGATGAAAAAATTAGGGTTTATTAAAAATCAAGAAAGATTGATCATTATTTTATAATCAAGATAAGAAAATTAGGTTTTCAAATCAAAAAAATTCTACAAAAATCCTAAATTGATTTCAAAATAGTTCTTGATTAATAAAACGATATTATAAATTGAAAATCTTGTGCGAGGATCGAATTACCTTGAGTCGCGATTCAACGTTTCACCGTTGAATCGAATCCTTAAAGGATTAGTTCCTCATGGACTTAATGGAATCCATAAGAAATCAAAAACAAAAGAGGAAGAAAAAGAATTCTTGATAAACTTGAAATTGAAAATATTGTCTTCGGAAATAATCCTCAACAAAAACGGATATATCCTTCATCCTAATCGGTTTCTTAATAAATAGATATAAAGCAAACACTCCTAATTACATTAGGAAACTAATAGATAAACATAAACATAAAGAAAATAAAGAAAATCAAAATAAAAGGAATTTCTCGGATTTGCACTACTACTGGCAGTACATCTCAAGTTGCGGTAGTAGCTCTTGTCTCAAATTGGCAGTGTGTTTTACTACTGGTAGTGCTGGATTCTACTACTAGTAGTAGCTCTTTATTCTCAGCTTGTAAGAACCCGCAAAATTAGATTAATAGAATAGTAAAAGAAAGTATATTAAATGTGTTTTTTTTAACTTTGGGTGAAAAAAAATGAGTTTTGGGTGTGATGAGTATAATGGGGTGTATATAGAGTATTGGGTGGGACATATT
>JABCMJ010000853.1:0-44254 GCA_014822125.1 Arbutus unedo
AAAAAAAAAAAAAAAAAAAAAAAAAAATATATATATATATATATATATATATATATAGAGAGAGAGAGAGAGAGAGAGAGAGAGAGACTGATATACCAAATAACAGTTGTACATTACATTAGATACATTCAAAAGTCCCATGCCCTAACTACTCATGGGTCCGGTCCCATGATGTACTATAGTCAAAAAGAGTACTTCGGATGATATACAAAAGTAAGTCATATACTATTAGCATGATGGAGAAAAGAAAGGATGTACTGTTGGTTAGCCCTCGGTGTACTCATCATTAGAGTCGCTGGGCCATTCATACTCTGGCATCAACCATTCAACAGGTCCTTCTAGTGGGTTTGGGTTCTCTTTCAAGTTCTCCTCCTCAAGTTCATCCCACAGTTCTAGTTCCTCCCAATTTTCTTCCCACTCCTCTGGGTCCTCCATCACCGAATCTTCATCAACCTTGTCTTTTGGTTGCGGGTCAAGCTCAATCTTTGCTCATGTGGTGCTTCTTCCTCTTTTGCCTCAAACATATGCACTCCAAGTTTGCCTTCCCCATTGTTTACAAACTTCCTTACAATTTTCTTGAGTTCATCCGATTTTTCCCAATTTGGTAGTGTTTCTAGAGCAACCTCGCATGCCCGTTTCTTTGTTTCAAGACGGTATTGAATCATTGATTGTCAAATAATCCTTTGTGCTTGTGCATCACTCCAGCTGCCACATCTCCAACTATAATCCCTGCTTCCCTTCCTGTCACCTCGCGTTATGTGTCTTCGTTTAGAGATATCACCCCTTGTGGTCCTACTTCATACCTCCAATACGAATCATCACTTGTATATCCTTCTTTTGCGCTATTGTTGTCACTAAATTCCATACCTACAGTACTCAAGATATAGTCTTGTCAGTTCCGACTACAAACGTCTCATTATTAAAGTATAACATTAGGTAAGTAGTAAGCACATCGTCATATAACCATACATGTCATGTGCAACTATCATGTGACCAAATTTATAACTCTGGGTTTTATTTAAAAGAAACTCTGATACCACTGTTGTCACGACCCATCCCATAAGATTAAGGCACGTGACCGATCACGAGTGAAACTCATTAAGGCTTTTCAAAATAGACTAGTTTAGGAATTTTCTATCAATATATTCAATGTCAGAGTGCGAAAATAAAATTTACTTTCAGAGTTCAGTGCATAAAATAAAGTGCAGTAATATAACCCTTATGGTCTTACAACCCATGACTACAGCCCAAAATCCCGACCGGTCAACAAAATAAACATTACAACCAAGGTCATGCTACATCAAAATATGACAGTCTAGGGATTACAAAAGATAAACTTCAGTTCCAATACAATTTTGTAGAATTTCAAGCATGATCAACATCATTATTAAAACTTGTTGCATCAACAACTACATTATCACTAGGCTATTGTGAGTCTAGATATGACATGTTTATTAACTTCTGTATTAACATAATCAGCATTCTTGAAATCCATTATAATAAAATGATAACATTATGTAACATGTGAATCCATCTTTTAGGCTTATGCTGTAACCATGTATAATTATCCAATGACAACTTGTATGATCTATAGCAACCCTAGTGAATTACAGAGTGACCCCAAATATATAGTTGGTGTAATATCACTCGTTGGATTACCTGGTTAATAATCTCCACCCTTATTACTTCTTCTCATCGCTAGAATCTTCATCTGCCCCCTAACGGACGGGGCGCCGTATTAGATCTCATAACCATGCCATAATATTTTCATAAGGCCATAATTCTCTTTAAAATCTTAATTTATCATGTTTAGTTTATCATCAATACAATGCTTACTCACTTAATAGCATAAATTTATACATCGATGCAACAAATCATTCATTTCCATTGTGGAATGCAAGTAAGCAAGTCATTTGCAATACTCACGTGAAATACTTAGCCCGCAATTCTTTTATATTAATTCGGACTGATGATCTCCAATTCTTGGATCTATCATAATAAATAAAAAATACTTATTGCCAACAATTCATAGAAGTATATACCAACTTAGTGACTCGAGTCACATAGTCGTCTGAACTTCTCAATCCGTAAGGGTACAAAGTCTAATTTGGCTTTTAGGGTAAAGTAGTCATTTTACCCAAATTAACAAATGGTCCCGAGAGTTTTCTCCAGATTCGGGTCAATTTTATTATTTAATCATTAGTCCCATTTGTATTTAAGAGCTCGGGTGTGCTATAGTCGATTGGTTTGGTTGCCGATTACTTAAATGGTATAAAGGGTATTTTTGTAATCTCTCTCTTGGTTGTCCAAAAGCATGGCCGAGACCGGACCCACATCGTTTCCATTCCATATTCACATTCAAAGTCTAATTTCATGGTTAGTCTGTTTGTGCGCTAATTTTATTGTCGTTAGGCTAGAAAATAAGCAAGAATGGCATTTTGGTAATTATACTCTCCGGTCTCCGTAACCCGAGATTGAGACCTGGCCCGTGCATTATTTAACTTCAGTTTTATTTTAATATAGTCAATTTCGTGATTCGACTAATAGACGTGGCGATTTAGGTGGACACATAAGTTGGGTTTCTAGAGAGAAAAATGCCAAAAGAGAGTTTTTTTAAGCTATTTGAGGGTCGTTTTCTGTGAACTACCTAGGTCTCAAGAAAGCTCAAGAGTTGATGTTTGTCTACAACTTCAATCTTTTAAGAAATTGATTTTAAACACCAAAACATCAAGATCCAAGTGTCCGAAGTTGATTAAAAATCTAGAAAAATTATGAGAAAATGCAATTTTCGCAAGGTTGAGAGTGACTTTTGTAGTATGTTTTCTAAGGGTTCTAATGGTCCGAGAGTCGATCCATTCCGTCTATTTTGAAGACTAAGTGTCCAACTATGATTTCAAACAGTAAAATTTAGATTAAACTATTTAAAACATTAAGATCTAAAAGCTCAAACTTACATAAAAATATGAGTTACCTCCGCAGATAGGCAATGGAAGGTATTCTATACAACCTTAACGTCAGGGGAGAGCAAATAAAAGCCCACAGAGTCAAGTCGAGAAAAGGGGTGTTATATCTCTTTCCTTGCTAGAAAGCTTGGTGGCCGAAAATGGTGGCTCGGGCTGTGAATGCGGCAGTCTACATGGAGCTCTGGTGTGTCCTAGTGTAGGTGGTAATGTAGAGGTGGTGGTGGTGTAGTGGTATAAGGTGGTGATGGAGAAAAATAAAGAAGAAGAAGAAGTAGAAGTAGAACTAGAATTTGAGAGAGAGAGAGAGAGAGAGAGAGAGAGAGAGAGAGAGATTTTACACAGGAAAGGAAATAAGGAGGCCTAATGCATGCTAGCATGGATTTTACACGTATGTAAAGGATTTAGAAAAAAAATTAAATGCAAAAGAAATGAAATATTAATGACAAGAGAGATTTACTTTCCTTGTCTTGCAAAAAAATTAGATTTGAGTTTGACTTGATGGATTTTCATCGGTCAAGGGTTTGATCACGTGCACGAGTGTGAAATGCTACATGATCTCCAGAAACTGTTGCGGTACCAATTTTCTAAAATCTGAAAATAGACCGGGTGACTTAGAAAAATACAAGGATCATCATGGTGCTCGAATTTCTCGTGTGAGTATTCGTTATTAGGCCGATATCTCCATACGTTGCAAAATCAATGTTTTTAATGATTGTACGTTCCGAAATCGAATTTCGTAAATCAGAAAAATTTAAATTATGTGACAATCATAATTATCTGCGCTAATTTTAAATTTAAATAATTAAATCGGGTCAGGGTATTATAGCCTCCACCACCACAACCAACAACTAACCAATAAGCCCAATCTATCAAAGATCCAAATAGTGAGAACCAAATAAGAGAAGCGGGATTGAAGGGACCAAAGGAAATAACGACCATAGACTAGAAAAACCAACAAATACTGATATCAGGTCACAGAAGGGATAGATATCAAGGAACTTCACGAAAATATTGAAGGGGTGATGAAACAGATGGGAGAAAGGGGAGGCATTGTTGTTGATAGAGTTTGATTTGGGAAGTTAAAGCTGGGGTTCGTAAATGATTCCAATTAGCTCAACAAGCTTTTCATCGGCCATTTCTACAGTGGTTGCTAACCATGCTAACTGGCTACTTACCTCCTGAACATGATGCAAAGAAGAGAGGAGGAGCCACTCAGCAATTATCTCAAGTACTTCAATGATTAGGCATTAATGGTGGATGAAATTGATGAAAAGATCCTCCTCATGGCATTCATCAGGGACTTAAACGAATTTAGTTCTTTGAACATCTCTCTGAATGTCCCACACAAGAATGGCTAGTTGATGATCATGGCTCAACAACACATGGTCGCAGAAGATGCAATAATGGCATGAGGAGGGTGAATGGATGAGGTCATCACAAAGAGGCATGAACCAGAGCCAGTCAGACATAAAAAAGAACAAAGATAATTTCAACACGGAGGCTGAGATGAGCAAACGAAAATTATGGACTAGTTTGAGAGGTTCACACCACTCAACGCCCTAGTGGAGCAGGTTTTGATGTAGATTATTAATAACTCAAAAGTGCCTTGGCCCAAGAGGATGAGATCAGACCCTAAAGAAAGAGACAGAGACAAATATTGTAGGTTCTACGGAGATCATGTCCATGACACAACAAGTGCTTTATTTGAAAAGGCAAATGAAAAACCTGATCCAAAAGGGAGGTTGGCTAGGTTCGCAGGACCGCAAAACTGCAAAGAACCTCAGAGGCCCCGCGAATGCAAAAATGATAGGTCAAGGGAACCGCAAATGAACTAGTTCAGCAAATCGACAAAACAAGAGTGATATCGAGGAGATTTGCTGGAGGTGGTGAGTCTAGCTCTTCTCAAAAAGCCCACTCCGAAAGGCTCAAAGTAGAAGAGGTTCCATACATTATAACGATGGACATGCCAAGCAAGGAGAGAAGGATTCAACTACATGATGACCCTCTGCTCATAACAACAATAACAGGAAAATTATAAGACTAGCCAAGTCTTGATTGCTAATGGGAGCTCGACAGACATGCTATTCTCAGGTGCCTCAACCAAACAGATATTCGATTTGACAAGTTACAACCAATTAGATTCCCATTGGTTGGCTTATCTAGAGAAAAGGTGCAGCTGCTTGGTGCAATTGAGTTTCCTAATACTTAGCGACCGCCCCAAGATAACCACCCAAGATGGTGAGGTTTCTGGTAGTAAACTGCCCATCTATGTACAATTTTATCTTGAGGCGAATGGCATTGATTATCATGATTACAATTACTTTGTCATATCACCTTCTAACCAAATTCACAACCAAAAACCAGCAATTGCAAGCAACGTCGTGCTCAGACAATAGCTCAAGAATCATATGTGGTGACATTGAAAGAGAAATAGTCAATCAGAGATGAACAACGAAAAACAACTCTTAGGCTTCCCCTTCCCCATCTGAGGGAATGGACCCACAATACGATAGCTTCAATTTTTTGGCATATTTTAGCAAAACAGGGCTTCCCCTATTCTCAAATGCTTAGTAGAGATCAACATATTTGTCCTCGGCATCCTTATGCCCTCCATTGTATTTGTTCTTCACCATCTCAACCAACAGCTCCTCGTACTTCCTCTTCACACTCTCCTAAGGTTCTATTTGCACAACCTACCTGGTTCATCGATAGTCACGCTTTTAACCCACTCCCCGCCCTAAAACATAAGCATTCTGGCTCTGAGCATCCGAAGCAGGGTTCAACTCTTTCACCCCAGCATCTCAGGCGATGCCTGATCATAGCTCACTATTAGGCCTCTCTCAAACTCCAGCAATCCTCGGTCTCCCACCCTAACCCAACTCACAGTCTTACGAGCTGCCTGCTTCCTTGCCTCCCTCAAATCCTCCCCAGCACAGTCACTACTATCTTTGGCCGCTTGCAATCTACGAGCGACCTCTTTAGTAGCATTCGCAGCATTCATGTTGGCCAACTCCAAAGACAACCGTGCTCTGGCCAACTCATCCTACACCCTAGCAAATTTTCCTCGAGCATCCTCCAACTCATACCACATATTGTCAAACCTCGTATGCTTGGTACACCGCCACTAATGCATTTTTGCATTGGACCCTAGACTACAACCTTCGTTGGCAGATCCGTCAAATAGTTGTGGATTTCATTGGTCGCAATGTTCTGTAGGAAGTCCATGATGTTCTACGGTTGGGCGAGTGGCCACAGAAGGGTCGCCCGCACATGAATGGATATTCTTTCCCCAACTGCAACCCGTTCCCAACTCCTCACCCCACTGGACCCTTCGCCTTCCATTCAAACCTCAGTGAATGCTCCTCCTCTATCTCCATGACCAAATGGATGCCCACCTCGATCGTGCATTGGCGAACTCCGCTCTATACTCTTTTTCATAGCCTTCTTGGTAACAAGGTTTGCCTCCACCCTCAGCGCACTTGGACGCTCCACTAGCAGTACTGGCGGGCTAAGTTTTTTTGCCACAGTCTGTGGTTCTTTCCTAGAGGTAGGAGGAGCGGTAAGTTCCCTTGCAGGTAGATAGGCGACTGTTAGGGTTAGCACTACATTATTCAGTGGAACCACTCTTATCGGAGTGGAAAGAATCACCGACTAACTAGCATGAACTAGCTCCCCCTTGTCACGCTTCCCAAAAACCTTCAAATGCTTTCTAACCACAGTTGTGGATGACCTGACCAAGGGAAGTCCGGATATGTCTCCATTGGAAAAATACCCGAGGAAAGCCTCGTGGGGCACTAGGTGTCGGTTCTTAACAAGAATACTGTGATATTTGCCTATTTAGTCACCAGATTTCGACAATCAAAACTTATCGTGAAGTTCTCAAACAAACTTAATTTTCCAATTAAGGGGACCAGACTCTGACGAATTGAGGTTCAACAAATCTGCATACAGAAAATGAAAGTGATGAAAACAACAAGCAAGCAGCTGGAAACAAACACCTTACACTATAAACACTAAATGCTACAACGTTGAGAGGCAGACAACCCCCTCATAGCCACGACCAAGGCATCCTTGCCAGAGCCAAATTTCCAATACTCTGAGACCTCAGTAATGTCCATGTTCGTTGCACTTGGAGTGCAAAGTGTAACTAGGACCATTTTGGGTCCCTTTGGAGAATGGGAGAATAGATTGTTGGCCTCGCAACAGAAATTTTGACAAAACCTAAGTTCGTGGAGACCTAGGCTTACCCATGTGATTTCGTTTAAAATATCGATACCCACAACAATTTAAAAAAAAATCTACCTAGAGCAGTATGGGAGGAACCAATAAAACTCAAAAGAAGACCGAATCAAAACAAAACAGGAAAAATGAACCCCACATTCTACGATAGCCGCTAGCGGCCACTCAAGCTGATTTGGCGGTCGTAAAGCCTCATGGTTGGGTCAACTAACTCAAACCCTATACCATGAGGCATTCGGAACATACTCCTAAAGTTCCTAGCATCAACCAAATAATTGAAAAAACTAGAATAACAGTCCATACCTAGACGTTACCTTACAGAGGAAGAGAGGAATATTTGAGGCACAAGATGTAGAGGAAAAGTAGAAGGACTAAAACAAGGCACGACAAGGCCTTTTACAGGAAGACCCAACGCGATAGATGAAGCAATGGATTAAAGACTACAATGGCCGCCAGGTGTCAGTAGCGGGAAATAAGCCGTCAAAATGCCAAATGTATATTCAGCTCCACCAGGTCTTTGATATCGCAAAAATAATTATCCGAACATGCCATATTTGAGAAGATGAAGTACACACGAGACAGACCAAGTGCCTCCTTGCGAAGACAAACCAATCCAGACCTCAAACCACTAAAATGCATAAAAAATATAGGTCAGTTCGGCACACATAGGATCAAACCAACCAGCACCAAATACCGAGAACGAGTTTGGACAAGCAAGGACCCTAGTTACACTAGAAACATAAAAACCCCATTTCAAATATTTGAGAACAAAAAATGTCAAAAAATGAAAGAAGAAAAATGCTAAAGCCTATACGCGTTGTAAAAAACCCATACAAAGGACTAAAATAAAGATCATATGTAGAAGCCCAACATATACAAAGGTGTCCCTTCCCTTTACAAAAAGAGGGGAGGAGCATGAGTCAAAAAGAAGAAAAAATTCAAGATCTATTGCTGGGAATTCTCCCCCTCAGAATCTACAGCCATGGAGAAAACATCTAACTCATTGGGGATGATTGCAAAGGATTGAACCCCATTTGAACAAAGGCTCACCGGAACTCCCTCTGAAAACTCCTATAATGGCGAACGCCGAACTGGTCACAATAATCATTCTCTACCCTAATCTTCTCCGCCCCATATTTCAGCTCCAATCATTCCTTCTTAGCCTTGAGCGTCTTGATCGAATCCATAAGGATGACCTTCTCATCCTCAAAAGCAGCTCTCTCTCCGTCGACACCCTAGAGATCTTGGCCTCAAGGTTCGTCTTCTCAGCATCGGCCTCGACCATGTTCACTGTAGAAGTAATTCTCTCAACTTCTAGGGGCCCTTTGGTGGTGGTCAGCCTGTGCAAAACCTTGCCCCTTAATCTCTTTGTCGCCTCCATACGTCGAGCAAACATTAAGTCTGATCTTGACAACTATAAAATGAAACAAAATAAATTCATGGAAGCTAATAGAAAGATAATAAACTCGAAAAAGAAAAGAGAGAACGCACCATATAGCTGCAATATGAAAAATTGGCAAAAGAGATCGTCCAAGCTCATCCTGGCATGTTTCGAAGGTCACGAGAATGATCTATGCCACTCACAAGGGCTGGCGCAATCCCCGGGGCATCATAAACCAAACTGTCGCCCCTGTAGAAGCGGTTGATACACGAAGTCATTGGGGGGAATGAAACTGGTGACCTGCTCGTTACCATCGCCACCAACGCGGGCCTTTTTAGGTTGAGGATCCTTTGAACTGAAGATGTCCTCGAAAGTAAGCTCTCGCTTCTAGAGTTGAGCATCAACAAACATACCCTCAGGGGGGGGGGGGGGTGGTAACAAAGGTGCTTCCTCAAGAACAAAGGACATGGCGTTAGGGACGGGGCCCACTAGAGGAAATGGTCTTACTTGGTGAGGTGCTACTCCATCGCTCTGCTCGGAATTGTTCCGAGTGACGTTTCATCATTTGAGTCAAGGAAAGGGCATTCTTCATCCCAATAGAGCCTCTAAGGTTCGACAATGGTTGAATCTCTTGAACAGATAGTGCATAGCCGACACTCTCTTAAGACTCGTGAGAACTTCCCTCAAGCGATTGACAGCAAGGGGCAGAAGGGGCAATTACTTGGACATGAGTTTTCTTAAACGAATGGGGACCACCTTCGGAGACCTCCCGATGAGAATTATTAGAGGAGGCCGACCTGTCAAATTAATGCTTAGAAGACCAACTAGACACAAAAGGGTCAAAAGTAGGGGGCTTGTTGAGGGTAAGGTTCAATTGCATACACCCAAGCCAATAATAGATAATTAGGTCTCCATCGTCGTCACCTAGAAGACCATCCTTAGTGGTAAAAGAAGATATGGTTGGCATGTAGTTTAGCAGAATATGAGCGCAAAGACCTGTGCCTATGAAGTCTTCTAAACCAGTACAAGCCAACGCTCGATCAACATCATCAACAACGAAAGGATCTGTGCTCACTAGACTCCGAGCAGCGACGACATCTGCCACAGAAGTAAGGGACAGATTAGCACATAGATTTTACCCAAAATAAAAGAAAGCAGAAACCAAACAAGGGAAATTCAACAGGAGACCCCTCAACGCGGGGAAGCTGCTCGGCTCTCTCGTCGCCGACAAGGTACTCCCATGCTCCTAACCCTCCACCAATATAGGATCGATTCCCTTGGATGAGGACAGAAGCCCCTCAACTAGGTATTTCTTAGGTTCTCAGGCCTAGAGATAATATCTCCCGGGCTTCCTTTCGCCCTCCTCCCTGCCGGATTTATGCAGGGCATTCTTCAAGGAATAGCCATAAGGAATGGCACACACTTACCTAAACCTATCCCTACGTTTGTCTGAAACCATCATTCTCAAAGCTGTAGCCATTAAGGAGATTAAAGGAAGAAAATTGACACTTAGTAAAATTCACGGAATCAACACAAAACACCAAGAATGACAGTGATTTGAGACCCTCGGAATGGACAAACAAACCCCCATTTATCTACGAAGGCATCGAGCAAGAAAAATGAAAGGGTGGCTTTTCGATATAACCGCTCGAAGCTGTCGTTAGATGATGCATAACATTTAATGCGCACAGAGCAGGCCACAGAACGGTCAGAAGAGAAGACGAGCCCCGCCCTCCCCCTCCCCCTCCCCCTCCCCCTCCCCCTATTCTCTTTCTTATTTCATTGTTCTTTGGACCATTAGTTCACTACCACACCACCAACCTGAAAACACGATTGTGTGGCAACAAACTAAGGGGAAATTATGGGAGCTATCAATATTCCAATAAAAAAAGCCGAGGCTAAATTAGACAACTTGACTCATAAGACAGCCTCAAGACACGTACTCGGCTTGAGACATGTCACAATCATGACGAAGCCTAGTAGTTAGGCTTGGCTCAGTCGAGCACGATCCTACGGGACTAATTAACAGTGTTATGCATCAGAGTAGCCTCCAACCGGTGGTGGAAAGTTTGAGGAAGACACTCAAAATTCATACAGAGTTGCACACCATAGAACCCTATAAATAAGAGTGAGGGTCGTCCAGAAAGGACGGTGAAAAAATAACGAACACAAATTGGAGAGTTAAGGAGGCCATCTCAAGGGAGTTCCAGAATAAGTCACCGCTAAAATAGGTAGGTTTTTATGTTTGATAGAAAAAGAAAAAGCCTCCAAGTAATGCCCTGATCTGGTACTTATTAAGCTATCAGAGGATATTTCAGCAAGAGACCAGGATGTCGCTGACATGTGTTTCCTTGTGCAAGTTAAACTTTTGGATCGAGTGGGATAGACTTCATTTGACTACTTCTCTAGGCCAGACAAGAATCGTGGGCAAGTCCCATAACCCCCACATATAGTATATGTAAAAAACCACATTATTAAACATCGACAAACACTCCATTAGGTAGCATTTATTTCAAAAGAAATGAACGATCATTATAAAGAGGAATGCAGAAACATCGATGCTGGCTTCTTCTCCTGCAGCAGTAGTTGATGTCGTCCTTTTTTTTTCTGTCAACCTTTCATCTCTCTTCAACTGATTGATTCGTACCTGAAAAAAAAAAACAACGAACAAGAAAAATAATACAAAAAAAAATCAACACTGATTCAAGGGTGAATATAAACCGAAGATGAATCACAAAGATCTTTCATCTGGGACATGTGTCGAACCAATTCTTTTTTTTTTTTTTTTTGCTCAGAGTTGGAACCAAATTTTTCACTCTTCATGATTCTCGGGACATTGTTTGGTGTAATGAATCTTACGTTTGCCAATAAAGCCGCTATCTGATTCTTATTGCCACAAGTTTGCCTTCACAACTTGCCTCTTTTGTTTTGTTTTGCATGTTAACAGAAACTGTGGACGTCTTCCGTAGGCTAGTAAATAAAAACATGATAAGAGTTATGGAATGTGGATGGACATGACATGAATTATTCATACCAGCAAACATATATTTATTCATACAGCTGCACAAGCTCAATCGGATTCAAATAGAATAGGTAACTGACTTTGATACAGTAAAGTGAATCCAGCTTGTGTTAACCCAATTTTATCATGAAAGAACACCCAAAACAGCATAATCTGTGTTGGAAACGTAACTTTCCCAAGCCCTAAAGTCTACAGTTCCTTTTGGTCAGACACCAAAGCTGTGAGCTCCATTCATTGCATCAGCTACTTATCACTTCATAGCTGTGAAGCCAATGTGTGATGATGGCACACATCTAGCCTCGACTGCCAACGTCTTGACTGTGCTGTGACAAGGATCGCCTCCAAACATGGAATTAGAGATTCCAATGGAACAACTATTTCTTCCTTCGCATGCCTGTCAATATGAAGAAAAAAAGGTTTTCATGAGAATACTATGCACGTCCATAAACAGCCATAGAACTTAAAAATTCTTAGGCTTGATATAAATTATTATGTACAAAACCGACGAGTTTCCAGGTAGCCTCTTCCAAAAATACCCCATATACCCATAATTCATGCCACTCATACGACCTGTTCATTAGCAGTCAAAAGAAGGTGCCTATAGCATAACCCTGGATATGGCAATCAGGTCCATTCATATCCGAGAATTAATTGTGTTTAACCACACAGATATAACAATCTGGGGCACTAAACATTCCTACTTACCCGGATAAAATTTGGTTCTCACCTCTATCTATAATTTGTTCCCCTCTGTATCCGTCTTCCATTTACAAAAATACGACTATTAACCACAAAAATGCCACTACTATTTATAAAAATACCATTATTTAGCATCTCTCTCACCAAAACCCACCCTGTATAATTTATCACCCCTATACAATAATCTCCTATTTTCCTATGTTTTTCCTCTTATTATATCACTATATCCCGCCAACAAACAGGCAGCTAAGGAAGGCAAGAAGAGATTCAGAAGTCCAGAGCCTTTACCAGCCAACCTAGCAACTATGAAGCATGGATATGGACACCAATATTTTGGAAAAGCTAAAACAGTAGGATGCAGGTACGATTAGATTATCTTCATTGGGAAAAGCTAAAACAGTAGGATTCAAGTATGATTAGAGTATGTTCACTAGAGTAGATATTTCTATTGTTTTTAGTGTACGATTACACAAAAGCTCAATAAATGGTGAGAAATCATTGCAATTGTTGGATGAAAAATACTAATCTATATAAATTAAAGTATTAGTTTAGTTTAGGAGCCTCACTTTCAAACTTTCGGTAATCCATGAGAAAGTCACTTTTTAATTTGAAGGCTACTGGTACCTCAAAATTTCACTCTATCGACAAAGGATGATTAATTTAAAGACAACCAAAAAAAAACTTAACTGAGTGTCGAAAATGTGATTTGTTGAAAGGTGGATGTAAGTACAACAAGAATTGAAATCAAACAAAGGAAACAATAAAATCACTTTTATTAATTCCACTAAAGATTTTGACAGAATATAAGAACTGATTATTCTAAAACTACTCCTAACGCAAAGAAGAAAATGAAAGGGGTGATTAGTGTGTCGATATTAAAAGACAAACTAACTATGCCTATTTATACTAAACAAATGATAACTGCCCTAATTCCTTCATTTAAAATTTGAATTACCAAACCAAACTGCCCAACTGCCTCCAACTGCTTGTTGAACCCTTCATTCAATTTCAAACATGTAACTGGCTTTGTTCTTATCATGAATAGCACACGTTCTACAGAAACTCCTCTTTTTCAGGATTTGAATCGTGTCCAAATAAACTTCGGTGCTACTTGGGACTCTACTCGCCACGTCAGCAACATGGGTAAATATGGTATAAACAGCTACAACGTTTATAGAAAAATATCAAGTATGAAAAAGCAATTTTTTTTTGAAGAGAAATGTGGAAAAGAATATGAAACACACACTCGACATGATTAGAGGGATTATTAATTTAGGAGATTCTACAATAGTATGACAGTACTTCAATTCAACATTTCAACAAATTTCTCCTTCTCCAAGAAGCAAGCTAAGTATTGCCAAACTATGCATGTACGTAATTATAATAGTTAACTCGAATGTAACGCAAGAGATGCCATAATTTCAATTTTGTCAAAGTTTGGATACGAGATAATTTCAATTTCATCAAAGTTTGGATACGAGATCAAGAATCGAAAGGATCGGGATGCTTCAAAATAATGGAACATCTAATTTTTTCCAACGGAGATACGTTCAGAAAGTATTGAATATCATCCATGAGTATCGGCATTACGATTCCATTCTAGAAATATGTGTCCTTATAATCTAGCAGCTGAAGAAACACCTCACTTATACCCAGATGAAGAGGACAAATATAAGTTATGTACTAGACACGTTTAGTCCACATATCACCGTCTCTTTCTTTAGACAAGTACAGACACTAGGAAAATCCCATGTCATCCATCCCCTACACCTCTCCTTCCTCCTCCACCAACCCTATCTCCTTCCTCCACCACCTTTCACTGTTATTTAGGTTTTTCGCTTTTCACTTTTTTCCCCTTTCCAAAACAACTACTAGCCACCAATTGAATTGATGTGTAAATTAAAAATTAAAAGGTATACTGTTCACTCATCATTAGTTAAATGGAGTTGTTATGTGTGAAATGGAACCAAAAATCTTGTACGAACCCAGAAATGTCTATTAAATACTGCAGTCTACTACTTCTCAACAAATTGAACGATCATGCACTGCAGCAAAAATAATATTATGTATCCAACTATGAGTTCCTCACATTTACAGCTAAAAAACAGTGGCAAGCTTCCATATATGTATATGTAAATATATATACATATATATTTATAAATATGGCAAATAAATGTAAATTCGTACCGACCTGAGACACCACAGATGATGAGTTTGGTGAATGGCAGTTGCCTTTAGAAAACTTTTGGCAGCTACCCCTAGGAGTTCCATAGCTAGCGAATTGAATGGAGGAGATCTGATGGCCATCATCGCATTGCAAATGCATTTTGGGGATCATCTCACTTGCTAATATCTTTCCATTGACAAAATCTGAATGGGACCACATTTCGAGAGGTGGATAATGGGACTCTGAGACTTGAGCACAAATGATCTGGGTAGAATGTGACTTGATTGAAATCTCAAAGGGGTTCCCTCCTGTTTCCTCAAAGAGGACAAGTAAATTATGAGATGTCTGTAACCAGGATCTTGGTACATGGTACCTGGAGATAGACCAACAAAGGCTATGTGAGAACGCCTGCATTGACAACAATTTACCTTAATGTTTATGCATTACGAAATAGTAAGGATGGCCTAAATATATTGCAAAAGAAACATTAATCAAATTTGGAATCCATACTATATTGCATATGCTTCCTCCTTCCAATTTTGTTCGTCTATTTTTTCACCTGTCCTTAATTGTTTTTCCATTTTGAGAAGTCAATGGACAAATTTCTACAGTATTCCCCTCTGCCCTTGTCTCCCAAATTTAAGTGACAAGCCCCACTTGATTTGAAGATAACTTGGAGATTAAGAATTGATGTCATTTCTTCAATACGAAGTTTACCAGATCTGTGTAGGCTTGCCACAGTTTGTTGTGCACTTTTCTGAATTGTAAGGACCACGGTAATCACAAGTCCTTTGACATCCATCTTTTTGGGCAATGCGCGTCCAGTATCTTCCTATGTTGTGGCCATTGACCCATGCCTGGCCTTTTCCCATGCTTCCTAAATTAAGGGCAACTGGATCCGTCCCAACAGGGGCATCAAAATATGTCTGTGTGGACCAGGAAAGGAGATGGACAAAATACTTTAGAAATTTCTCCTTTTCACCAAATTTCAAAATGTCTTAATGCAGTGATATAAAACAGGACGTAGTTAGATGTGCGCCCTATTGAAAAAACAAATAGCAATAGCATCTATAAGAATAACATATTACAGAACCCAAAAACCAAACATTGATTACAAACACATGCTAAAGCGATAATGATTACAAACGATTGCTACCCTTAAAACCATCTATTCTCGGAATCTCAAAGTCCCATTTTAGTATCCTATGGGGTGGAAACTCAAAACTAACCAATATTAAATACTTACTGGCGGAATCAAAATTGAGATAAGAGGAAGAGAAATGGAGCAAAGAAAATGCTTTAAGACGTGGACGACTAGGTTTGTTACTCAATCACTTAATTCTCAAAAGTGACTTGTATAACTTCTGTGGTAAATAGAATGCCAGATTTTAGCAACAAATAAGAGAAGAGTTAATTGTGTCATTTACAAATACATGCACCCTTTAACGTGGATATGCCATCTTGGAATAGACACAACTCTTTCAACACATGAATCCTTTCGTAGAAGGCATGCTTTTGCAACATGGAGTTAAAATGTTCAAGAAAAGTAAGGTTCCAATTACCATTTTTCCTGTATATAAATGATTGTTGATCAAACCTTCCCATATTATGGCATGAAAGATTCCACCTCTAACTTAAAAGGATGCATCCTTCCAGAGGATGAAATCCCTTGGCCATAGCCTTAATCATCACTCAAGAAGCAACAAACCAAACCAAACAAAGCCATGTGTCCCGATCAATAGGGGTCAGCTTCATAAATCTTGTTTCTCCATTCTGCTATGCCAAGGCTATAAAATTAGTTAAGGTTCATGTTGTAGCATCCAACTCAAAATCAATTGTCAATGAGTGGAGAGGCTACCCAAGCTTATTTACTAGATTTGAATGTTATAATTAACCAATGTGGGACAAACGCTACCACTCTCCCACATGTGCGACCCCCGACCCACGTGTGGAGAAATAAACACAGATCATGACAAAATAAAGAGCACTTAAGGCAAAAACAAAGAGGCAATCAAAAGTTGTTAGGAGTTAGTGTGCTTATTATTAAAGAGTGAGGGTATTATTGTCTTTGTCTTTTATTTCTCTCCTCAATATATATAACACCTGTGTATTAGGGTTTGGTAACACCCTAAACACTTTGATAGATGTAATAACATAGTATTAGATACTACACTTCCCAGACCCTAATATCCAGCGTGAACTAGTCACTGTTGCCAGTCTCCGGCAAAGCATCTAGCGATCTTCGTTTGAGTCCCTCGACACTCCGAAACCCGTCGTGAATCATTGAAATCTTCTATGAACCCCTGAAAACCCTAAATACGATATGTGAAAACCTTGGAATCTTCTCTCACCCTCTACGCCATTCGATATATGATTTTTTATCTTTCTTCTGTTCGATCTGATGCCTATGATCTAGTTTCTCATTGGATCTGATCTTTCTCCTATATCGATCTGTGCGATCTGCTCAGGACTTCAGGAGTTGTACTCGGGTGTTAAAATCTGTGAAGGACTCCTAATCTTCATCGGACCTACTTTTCTCTTGCTCTTTGTGATTCCTCCTTGGAGGACTATTATGCCATGTCTCGTGGCATTTGCCAACCTATTTCTACCGATATTCAAGTTATGCAGCGGCAACGTGAATCTATGCATGTTGCTTGCCTGTTGTCAAGTTTACCTTCATCATATGATCCTATTCAATCTCAGCTCTTGGGAGCTTGGGATTTACCTTCTCTCGGCCAAAGTCTTTAGCTGTCCACAACAGGCATCCATATCTGATATTGGATTTCCTAATTGTTCTAGTTTTACTACTGCAATTTCAAGTAATTTCTTTCCACATGGCTCTGGCCATGGTGGTGGGAAGTCAACGGGAGGAGATTGTGGTAAATTTGGTGGTGATTCAGGCCGTGTTGGCCATGCACCTGGGGGAGGTGGTTGTGGTCGTGTTCCTCAACATTGCACTTTCTACAACTACGATAATCATATCGTTCATTACTATTGGGATCTTCATGGACGCCCATCTTCCCATTAAGTTACTATTTTTGGGGATGAAGTACAACAGCTCTTGCCTAGCTCTTCTAGCTCTGCCCCTCTCTATCGTTACTATTCCAATAGATGAGTTTCAGCACCTTGGTTACATACATGTCCTCGTCCTCCACTGCTACATTTGCTCAAAAAGGTCCATCTGTTGCTTATCTAGCTACAAATAATCCGTCAGTTATTGATTTTGGTGCCTTTAATGGATCCTCTACTGTGTTCACTAGTCGCCAATCCCTTCAAAAGCCTTTCCATGACATCTTGGTTGATGGTTCCATCACTGTTACTTTGAGTTCATTCCGTTCTCTGATTTCTCTATATATCTATGTTGTATGTGTTTTAGGGTTAAGTTAATTAACCAAAAAGACACTATTCTTTCTCTCTTAACAACAACCATTTGTTTCATAGATGCTAATTGCAAAGTAAGCCTGCATACTTTTGAATTAGGCTCTATAAAGACATTCAAAATACCAAAAAAGTTTTATTTTGAGAATAAAACAATAATACTTTAACAGGTACATTTTCATAGGAAATTAAAATTATTGTACAGACTCAGCAGTTTTGCATAACTGGTGGTGTCCCTAGGCTTGAACCTTCACACCAAGTGAACTAAAAAGAGGAGTTACAGATCTGTCTTTAATCAGGAAACTCTATGCAATCATATAACCAAATCTCATACGCAAAATGGATCTTTCTTGGGTGTTCAAGAAGCCAACCCGTTGGGTTGAGTTTATATCTTCAATTCATGGGTATTCTAAAGATGATCTCATGGAAGGTAGCACCATCTCTAACAAACATACAAGACTCATCAAAAAGTCCCCATGGGATTAGCCTTAATCAATTGCTATTGCTAGCTTAAGAGTTATAAGCGTACTAGACAAAGGAGTTCAAGGGAGAGTTCTTTTTCTTTTTCTTCTCTCTGTTTTATTTTTGGCATAAGAGCTGTAAAAACTTCTACGGAGATCTAGCTTTTATATCAATCCCTCAATCACATTATATGGTGATTTCTGATTTAAACATTGATCACATAGAATGTTAACCAGCTAATGGTTTTTGTCATGAAAAAGTAAGCAGAGCCAGATAAGGCTCTTCGGTTATATGGCAGAAGTATGATTGTATGGCTAATGCATTTTACCTTGTACGAGTTAATTATCAGACAGAAAGTGGTCGCTCCTGATATCAATAAAAAAAAGTCAAATTAAACAAATAACACACCTTGTACCAAGAAAATGTGGATGGAATTGCATCAAGTGTCAAATCAGTCCATCCAGCTGTTTCATTTTCACCATTTGTATATATCTTCAGAAACTCACCCTTAAGCCCAACCTGTAGCGAAAAGTTATATTATGCAGAAAGGTCTGAAAATGCTGAAGCCTAGCTCAGTAGAAAAAAAAGAAAGGTCTGAAAATGCTGAAGCCTAGCTCAGTAGAAAAAAAATAAAACTAAATGAAGGAGACACACACACGTGTGTGTGGGTGTGTATATACCATGTTGTGTCTTGTCCTTAGTTTTGAGGCAAAGAGTTCGACTGTAGACACTATATATCAAACTCAACTTTCATAGAAAATGATGAGTTAGTGGAAACTTTCCACCCATTTCTACAATTGTCAAACAAAAAAACTACCAAGGATGCCATCACAACACACATTAAGGATCAAAACCAACACGGTTCACAATCCTAATTGGCCAACCTATTTCAACTGTCAAAAGACAAAAAAATTAAGGTTATCTCAACATTAAGGTTATGTTTGGTTGGATGGAATCAACGTTGGAATGAAATAGTTATTCCAATGAAATTGTAATTCTAAAATGAAAAACAATTGGTCATTCCGATTTGAATAACCATTTAATCAAACAAAGGAATAGTCATTCCATTAGAAATTCAAGGAATCACCATTCCATTCCATTCATTTTTTGTGGCAAGATAAATGACCATACTTTAGTAATATTTAAAATACGATCATAGAAATTTCACAATTATAAGGGAAAATTAGACTCTCTCTCTCTCTCTCAACCCATTCTTTTTACAGAGATTGGTATGAAAACAATACTTACAGAGAGAGATTTATGCACTCTTTATAGAGATTACTACGGAAAGAATTCTTAACGAGAAAGAGGGGAGAGAGAATACCGAGGGTGAGTACACAATATTTCTCTTGCACTCTTGGTTACAAGAGTAAGACTTGAATACCAAACTTTAGTCATATGACTCACATCCTAATTTTTTGATTTCCATGCACAACCAAAAATAGGAATGAGAATGATCAATCGAAATGTATTCCATTCAATTCCACTCCAATCTCTATTAATTCCATTCCAACGCTGATTCCTTCAAATGAAACATAATCTGAGAAGAATGCTAAAAGTGACCAAAAAAGTACGTCAAACGGACATAAAAGAACCATACTACAAAACGGAAAGGTAACTCATGGAAAGATTCATCCATCGTGAAAAGATGTACCTTCCTACTAAGGAAAGTTGTTACTCTATGAAGCAAGGATACTTCGAAATGAGAGTCGTATCCGTATCGAATAATGCTACTCTTTTGATACTTTCGGGATAATTAAATTCACGTATCTGAACTTTTATGAAGTTAAGATTGTGAAACTTTTTGCATAGTATCAGAGTAAAATTGTTTGTAATAAAGAAAATAATAGAGTTGTAGTATGTTACTTTTTAAAATGGAAGACCATAGTGACAAGTACTATCATTCTATAGTTTTGTGAATATTCTTATTCTTCTATACATTTGTTTCATAGAAACAGATTTCAATAATAGTAGATTCGTAAACAACAAGGCTGCATAACCAAAATATAATGATTTTATCACCATTTTTGTTATTAATGACTAGTACAATGCTAAAAAACTTAGAAATTTCTTTTTAATCTACCGTATCCTAGCCATACCCGTATCTTATTTTTTTATGGTTTTCCCCTGTCGCCATATCCCTATCGTCCCGTGTTTGTATCTCGTATTGGTTTCCATGCTTCATAGACGTTACAACAAGGAATGGGTTTAAAAAAAGAGTTTTTTACTAAGTAAAGACCACAATTCCCTCAATAGTAGAAGATTGAGTCCAAAACCCAGACCACATGGTTGCTAGATCAATTTCTCATACAGGTAGAATTGAATAAAGACCAAAATTTCCTCAGTAGTAGAAGATTGAGTCCAAAACCCCAAACCACATAGTTGCTAGATCAATTTCTCATGCAGCTAGAATTTACTACTAGGACTTCTTTCCCTAACAACACAATCAAGTATATTATCCTACATTGTTTTGTTAAGGATCCAAGCTATGGAGATTAAGCTTGAACTTTCTCAACTGAAACTATTGTGTTAGAAATCATGGACATGTGAGCAAGAGATTTCGTTTGTTTGTAGTAAACATCGATTTCATAACTAAACAAAAGAACACATGTAGAATCCAAGGGGCATACCCCCACGTAGAACAACAACAACAAGCAAGAGGAAACAAAAAATAAATAAATAAATAACAAATAAAGAAAGACCAGCTCAACTAACCCCTCAAGCTTGTCTATGGCTACAGCAAACCATGGCATTCCTTTCTAACCATATCTGGTACGTTACAGCTGCCAGCTTCATTAATCAGTTAACATGTAATCCTATACAAGCTTCGACTTATGTTTTGTTGATAAATCTTTTTCAAGTAAAGATGTGAACCCAGGTGTATAAAGCCATGAGGATTTGATTATTTACTATTCCTATCGAGCAAATTTTATTTCATATGTTTATGAGGCATTATGGGCCTGAGTTTAATTGAATGTTTTCCTCTTATTTTGGATTGATGAAACATTGGAATTATTGGGTTTTTAATTGAGATATTGGTTTGATATTTTAATTTCCGCATATTTTATAGCCTTGGAATTTGGGGTGTGACACAGTAGAAGGTTAAAATTTAATTTTTAATTCAAGCCCTAGACTAATCTGGGGTGTGACATAGACTAATTTTTTATTTTTGATATTTTATATTGGTTTGATATTGGTTTAATTTTTAATTTTTAATCTCCGCATATTTATAATTTTTAATTTTTAAATAAGACCCCAAACTAATTAAGGCCCCCACAACTTCCTTACAAAACACCCCCTGAGGGGTGTTGTTATTTAACACTAGTTGGGTAATTTACGTCCCTACCCTAAAAAGTGGTATATGGGTTGGGGTGTGTGTGTGTGTACGTATACACAAAGTCTACACACACACATAGCATACGTATACCACAGACAGACACACATATATGTATGTGTGTGAATATATAAATATATATAATATACGTATACATACATACATACATACATACATACATACATATATATATATGTATATATAATAATACATATATATAGTATAACACTTAGATGTAACGTGTATATATATTATATATAACGTGTATATAAATTATATACAAGTATATAAAATAAATAAATAAATAAATAAATATACATATACATATATATACTTATATATATCATTTTATTTACACATATATGTATTATATGAATGTGTATATGTATATCACATTATTTACAACAACAAATATTATATAAGACAATTACCCACTACAAGGGTAATAACATCAAATAATTCAAGTTTGGTTTAACACCCCTTATTTAACACCTCCAAATAGTCCCTCCCCTCTTATTCGAAAACAAAACCAAACAGTTTCTTATTTAATACCCCTGTTTAATCGCCCCTCTTATTTAACACCTCCAACTATAAGACCCCATCCAAATGGGCCATAATGATAGTACTAAAATTTGGAGAAATGACATGTCCAACCGCCCGTGAGGTGTCGTGTCCACATCTGCATCAGTGCTTCTTAGACCAACAAACTCTGTTGATCATATTTTAGAAGACAGACTAAATATATTTTGTTAGCAGATTAGTACGACTAATGACACTTCATAATTTTTTATTATTTGCAGGATCAACCAAACAATATGTCAAGAAGCATTACCTTTTAGGTTGCAAATGTATCTTTACATGCTAGGCTTTCTTACATCAACATCTGAAAGTTATTTAGTATTTTCCATGGATTAAGTAGTACAACTTTAATATAGAATCAAAGCTAGGGTTTTCAGAGGCTTTTATACAAGACTCTCTTGATATTGCCCCATTATTTGTGCCTTAAGTGCACCTTGTTTCGTTATAATCCATGTGTCATAAATCTATTGTTTACCTCTCCACGTGCGTTTTAGGGGTAACACGTGCGGGGGACTTAGAGTTTGTCCCACATTGATTAACTATTACCTCCAAAACTAGTATATGAGCCTGGGTAGCCTCTCCACACATTGCAAATTGATTTTGAGTTAAATGCTTTAACAATTACTATATTGCAATAGTGTACAAGCATGGAACCCTTAAGTTTCACACACAAAAAAAGATTTTCTGCCAGGTTGGTTTGAGAATGGATGTGAGTCCAATGAGCCAAATAACCCAAAATTCATCATATAACCCCAAAAAAAACTTAAAAGAAGAAAGTAGTGGGAATAACAAAATTTATCTGCCTTACAATTGAGTAGCCCCACATAACGTTAGAACCATAGTGTGTATACCAAAACATTCCGGTGTGTATACCAAAGCATGCCCAAACATGGGATTTATTGTCTCTCAAATGTAACTCAGATTAGGAAACTTAATGCTGCTTGCATTTTTTTCTTGTTCTTTTTTGTTTCTTTTTTTCGCTTTTTTGTGGGATATTGTTACCGAAGTGTCTAGATTTAGGGCTCTACTCAAGGTTCAAAATAGTATCAACTTAATCGCCTTGGCCGCATAGCTGACATGACAATATTGCTCCATGATACAAAAAATGCAATATCTCAACTAGAAAGACAGACAAGACCAAATATCCCTCCCCATTACCCAACAATAGGGTACAACATTCTATCTTTCAAGATATTTCTGTCTTATTCCTGCATATTTACTTTCAGTATGTCGTCAAAACTTAAATCAAAAGACTCCTTCTGCAGCAAACTAAAAGCCAACTTAGAAACAAAACATGCTTGCAGATAAGAAGACATTTCTTCACAATTCATGGTCACTTGACAACAAGACCTTATTTATAGACACATACAAATCCTAATAGGCTGACTGCATATTTTGGAAAGATTTTTTCAATCCATGTTCAAACCAAAATACATTGGACGACGTAATGTAACAAAAGAGAGTACCTGGTAGGTCCATACTGAGTCAGAGAGGTCAATATCCCCATTTATAAACCCAGTAAGCTTAATTTGACCCTTAAACCCTGCCCCATCTTTCTCATAGAACGCACCATAGTTCTGTATAACAAATGAAAGAATACAAATTGTTAAGTTGTTGACCACGAACCCATCAAAAAGAGCTCAAGCTTTTAGGAAACGAGTCCCAAAATATAACACAATCTAGCCAAAACCCTAGCTTACACATGGAGATGCAAACATCCATATGCATGTACAGAGAACATGAAAATGATGAGCAATGTAGACAGATAGACTTGAACACAAGATGTCTAAGAAACCAAAGCCAAGCTGCCATGTTTAAGAAGTTAACCACAAACTCATGTAAAACCTTAAGCTGTCAAATAGGAGTAAGTTAAATACTAAACTAAATTCTGTGTACTTTACAAAAAGATCATTCTCTGTGACCAGATTTACTTCATTGATTCCATTATTGGCTACAGGAAGACTTTTTTTAATCATCTTTTTCTTTCAGTTGGCTTAATAGGAGAGATATATGTTGAAGATGGTCCGTGGTTTTTGTTTCTGACACTATGTATCTGTGAACGTAAAATACCATTCGCGTTAATTTTCTACGGTACCCTTAAAGGTAAATAAGCAAAAAATAAAATAACAAGTAACGCGAATGGTATTTTACGTTCACAGTATCTTCATAAGTACAGAGGACACGCCTTTTGGCCTTCTGAAATGAAACAGAGCTTTCATATCAGTATAGATCACTGTGTAAGGCGAAGTGATGGCACACTTACAATGAAGTAAGAAACTTGGCTTAAATCACATTTAAAAAGCCATCTAACATACATCCAAGTTACCGATACCAATCCACGAATGTTAGTGGATGGCAAAAGTTCCCATGTTGTCATCAATTTAGCAATAACGAAAACCCTCAACTAAGATTTCTTCATGTAATACTAATATTCAAACTTGTATTTATTTGGGAAATACTAATACCTTTTCAATCGCAATTGTTGGTTTTCAGTAGATCTAATGTTAGGTTCAAGAATTTTTTATTGGATTATCATGAATTGTGGCGTAATATTGGTATATTTTGCATGCCTATAAAATGGTGCCAATTTGGTGGTTGATTGACTCCTGATTACAAAAATAGCACACTTTCAAAGAACAAGAACATGCAAGAATTTGCTCAAACTCAACAAAATAGAAAATCACGGAGTCACATCCTAATTATTTTACTTAATGTAATATACAGAAATTCTCCTCTGAGAATCTACCATACCCTACTTTCAAAATATCCGAATGGAAAGCAGACTCATCAATATCTAGTTTGAGATAAAAAACCGAAAGATTACCTGTAAGCCAATTGTGGCAGATAATAACGCTAAGTCATTATATCCTTGCTTAAACTGAATGGGCTGCTTCACTTTAACCCAATTGCCAATTTTACTTCCTTCACTTCGAAATGGCAGATCATTTAGTCAGAGAAAACCTCTTTCCTATAAGCATGATTATATACATCGTGGAATACGTGCACTACAGGAGATTCTAAGATTGATTGCAAGATATATACATTTAAAAGCTTTACATTTTGCTCATGGAGAAGGATGTGCAAGCAATGTTATACAACTCATTAGATTAAACAAAAAGAAGAGCAGTCTTTAGAGTCAGTTTCCAGGCTGGACTACCAGAGACCTCACATCATGAAGTTCCCAGCCTCCTACTCTTCTTCTTTGTGTTTTGTTTAAATTCTTTCGATAAAACTTGGATTCTGAAGTTGACTCCTATTTTTGGGCTTTCAGTCCTTTGTAAATTCTCCTGTAACTTTATTCTTGTTCATAAGTTATAACTGTGACATATTTCGGTAATTTCAAATGTTCTAGACATGCTATAGTGGCTTCCATGAGTCAGGACTGGAGAGAAGCTACATGCAATTTTTTAATTACTTATATAATAGGTTTTACAAATCAAAGTCCGTTTCCAGTTGTGTTTCCAAAGACTACTAGAGTCGCATGTCAGTTGGAATTCTATACAAAACAGAATTTTTCCCTAATCAATCGAGAACGGAGAACATATTATAGAGAATCTCAAAGGCATTTCAAGTTCCTTTAGGTGTGAATCGTTTCCTATCAAAATCTAGGCACAATAGCTAGATTGTTCTTTTCCTTCACTTTATTCTTTTACACTTGAATGCCTTAAATTTCCAACGTAGATTTCTTACACCACATACCCCTTAAGGATCAAGTGTTTGTAAGTCAGCTGGATTCTAGGACCAAGCATGTGTACGAACACATTCGCATCATTTATCTTGAACCAATTTGATAGCAAACTTCCATAAAAAAAAGCAGGAAAATGCTGCATTGACACGCACAAGAAATCTACAATATACCTGTATATTGACCATTAATGAATATGCGCACCAAGTCACGCATGCTATCAATTGTTAATGTAGGCACAAGTGTATTATCCACCCAATATGAGATGTTGTCATCAGAAACATATATTCTGCAACCAAATAACAAATAGGGATCAGGTAAACATTACTTCTATAAGAAAATGAGTTGTAAAAAGTTTTGATAGCTATTAAACAAGACAAATAATTTAATTAAACAAGTGCAGACAAGGAGAATTTTCTGAAAAATTATAGGAACACAAAAATTAGAGTACAAAAGCATTTCTATCCAACATGGTATCATGATACCCTAACAGCCTGTTATAGCTGTTACACCTGAAACCCTAGGGCTTGGCACTGTGGTACCTAGCAACCAGGGACTTCAGGAAAGTTTTGACCTGCAGTTCGACTTCCAGTTGCGTGCTATCATCACTATGTTGGGCCAATCCTTACGGGGCTTTGTCCCGGCTTCAATTGGAACAACCCCCCCCCCCCCCCCCCCAAAAAAAAAAAACGGTGGAATTGGTACCCCGGATTAGTTGGTCCACAGGGACAGATACCGAGGTATCAAAGAAAATAGTCAACACCTGTGTCATAGCAGCCGTCATGGGTATCGGGATGACCCAAACCTTTATGAAACAGCTTTACGTGATGGTTGCAGCCATGGACAGGAGAGGTGGGAGGTGCCTGCTGTGTGGTGGCGGTTCAGTACTCATTACAAAACTTTAGATTCCTAACATGAAAATTGCATAAAATAAAACAATTTCTCCCCCCAAGCTTTCAAACAGAAGAGTGCTCGTTACAATTGTTGGGGAGTCAAAGTGCTTTAAAAAACAATAAATCACTAGCTAATGGTTAGTTCTCCTCTTAACACTGTTATAGGACTGCCTCTTTCAATTAATTAAAAAATGTTGAAGAGGCAAAACTGTATTAAACCTAAACCTCAGGTCCTCAAGGGAGGTCAGCACAATTTACCATATTAGATAGATATATTTTACCATCTGAATAGGCAGACATTTCCATAGTCGAATGTACAGAATTGAATAGCTCTATGTAGACAGCATTCTATTGTTCTAAGCTGTAAGACTTGGACAAACATGTACCTGGTCATATACCACAAATAATCAGAACGGTCCTTTGTCACATTTAAATGCTCCAATATGCCTCGAACAGTGAAATTGTCCTCACCCCATGCACCAACTGGTTCTTTAACAGTCACCCAGGTTTCTGACATAAGAGAAACTTTATCCTGACTCGGCAATTGTTGAAGTACAGAAACATTTGTGGAAATAGGCAAACTGAATTCTGTCGTCTTAATGGAACTCTGAGCTCCAACCTGCTCCAAGTATTGAAAGGACAAAAGGTGCCTTGAAAACAAGCTATGAAACTAAAGATCAACACATCCCAGAGTAAAGAATCAAAAAAAGGAAAACAACACCCACAAAAATGAAGAATTTGTATGAATAGTGAAAAAAAGCAGCTCTCAGAAAGAAAAGAACAGCAACAACAAAGAAAAGGAAACACAGACGGTTAACAGCACAGTACTTCTGCAGTATTCCAACCTTGTATAAAACAAAGATCAACAGTAACTTATAGCAGTTCCCACAAACAAAGGTGCTCATCAAGTAAAGAAAACAAGTGGGATAGGCCATAGGATTGGTGTGGACGTATTTTGACTTATATGGATGTTATCAGACGGGCTGCTTCGTGATCTGTAAAGTTGTCTGCATAAAAAAAGTACAAACCAACCTTTGCGGTGTTGAAAGCCGTCTTCCTACAGTCTGGTAATATACTCACTGACCATGGTGGTAAAGTATATACTTGACCAAAGAATGTCACAGTAGCCGAATTATGTTCATCAATATTGGCAAGAAATGCTGAGCATCTGCTATTATTTTCCAACAAAGTCAAGATCTGGCCTTCAATATGACCTTTTTTGCCGTACACATGTGCCTGAAATTTTACATTTGTCTGCATTAGTTTCCAAAATGAAGTAAAATGCAAGTATAGAGGAGGACAAAAGAAACAAAAGCTTAAGTGGCAACATTTTATGGAAAAGTAAATTGCAATGATGAAAACAAAGTTCGTCTGCTCAAGACAATGAGAAGTTCTTATATAATGTTCCAAACAATTGACTGAACTCCATAGATAAAGTACACTAAGAAGGCAAGCATCATAAAATCTGGATGTAATTCTACTGCAGACTTGAATTTCCTAAGGGAGTTCGGATCCACATTGTTTGATCTTAATTTAGTCCTTCCGACATTTCACACTACAACAAACTGAATCGAAATTCTGCATAAAATAAGATGGACTTGTATGCATCTTGATGGTATGTCACAGCATTCCTGTAGACTTAATTACAACAGAACGTGGATTGTAACACCATAAACTGACTATTCTCCTGCATTCTTTTCAATTTCAAGGACTGGGAAGTCTTTTCTGAAATTTTCTCCCTCAGAGACCTAAGGGTCTATTTGTTTGTCCGGATATAAAGGGTGGGATATAAAATCCTATGACATTATGTATGGATATGATGTCCAATGGATATATGGCTGGATGTTATAAATGGAAGGATATCCTGTGTTTGTTTCGAATGGATATCCTAGGATATCGACTTTAACATGGTGAGACTTGAAGCTTAAATATCCAATTTGCCCTCATGTAAAAAGTAAAAATAAAAGAATAAATAAAAAATATTGGTGGGTTACATAAAAAAAAAAAACCTATAATTAAATTAGGTTACAATTAAATTGAGCTTCCTCTTCTTTTCCTCTATGAATTCTAATTAAAAATGCAATCTTTCACAAGCCTTATTAAAATGATTTAGAACCAATAAGTTTAATTTCTCATTTAAGCAAACAAATTGGTTACAAACAATATTTTTACGAAGTAAAACTAATATTTACCCATTGTCCAATTTTACAAAGTAAAAAATAATAAATCAATTATAAAAAGTTAGCATTACAAAGAATTTTTTTTTTTTTTAAAATACACAAAAAATGCAAAACTTGTTGAACGAAACCTGCTGTACTTAAAAAAAATAAAAAAATGCACACTAACTAAAAAATGCGCTATGTAGGGTTTTTTAAAGGGTAATATTGTCATTCTTGTCTTATCTCAAGAGAGTGGATTTGTAATACCACCTCCCCTTTAGTATTGTATATCCTCCTCAATTCAGAATATAATATCCTCCGGATATTTAATCCCAAGTCAGACAAACAACACAAACACCCCATTTGTAGACTCCAAGATTTTATATCCTTATCTCATCATTCTTATCCCTCAAACAAACAGACCCTAAGTGATGAAGAAGAAACAACTTGACAAATCCCATCTATTTCTTGAATGGAAGCAAACGGTCAACCCAACAGAGAAAGACAACTGGCAACAATAGGGAATTGTACAAAACATGAGCAATGGTCATCTTAAAGCCACAACACGCAAGCACTTGTTATTCCAATAACTAGTTGAGGAAAACATGATTAATATGAACTAACTTCGCAGATCTTCAAAAAAAGAAAATTAGTTAAAACTCCAAATCTGGGATTAATTAACTTATTAAGTTCTGCATAATTTGTTTGTTGAGTTAAGATCCACTATTTTAAAAATATAAGTAGTTAGCGTCCACTCTTTTAAAAATATTAATAGGTTAGGTTCTTTATTTGACAAAATTATCATTATTACAAATTTTAACAAATCTTAAAGTCCTCACACCTTTTGACACACTAATTTTTTTGTAACTTTTTATTTTGTATTTATTTTTTATTGATTATTGATAAGAAATTTCAAAAAAAAATTAAAAAAATAGTGTTAAAAAAATTAAAAAATATATGAAAAATAAGTCAAAACATGATTTGTGCCCTCGCGATCTTTTGGTACACTAAATTTTTTTATAACTTTTTAATTTGTATCTATTTTTTTTTATTGATTATTGGTTCGTCTCGATAAAAAAAATTTTAAAAATAAAAAAATTACGTTTAAAAATTAAAAAAAAATCAAAACATAATTTGTGCCCTCACGACCTTTTGGTACACTAATTTTTTGTGACTTTTTATTTTGTATTTATCAAAAATAAAAAAATTATGTTTAAAAATTAAAAAATATGAAAAAAAGTCAAACATGATTGTGCCCTCACAAACTTTTAGTACACCAATTTTTTATATTTTTCTTTTTTATTAATTATTGATTTGACTCGATAAGAAATTTCAAAAAATTAAAAAACTATGTTCAAAATTTTTTAAAAAAAATCAAAAATATGTCAAAACACGATTTGCGCCTTCACGGCCTATGTATCTCTGCATAAGATACGATAATAAACAAATAATGTTATCTGTTGTAAATTATCATATAAATTTATACACAACATATCAACAGATAATGTTATCTGTTATAGTTTTATCTTTATATCTCTGCATGATAGTGAAAACACAATAATAAATCAAAATAGATAAAGTTATCTGTTGTGATTTATTTTTTGTATCTCTGCATAAGATAACATCAGATAATGTTATCTGTTTTAATTTGTACTATATATTTTGACATATATAAAAATAGATAATGGTATCTGTTGTAAGTTGGCCTATGTATTTATGAACAATATATCAACAGATAATGTTATTTGTTTTTGTGTAAGTTGGCTTATGTATTTATGTATCTCTGCATGATAGTGAAAACACAATATAAATCAAAACAAATAAGGTTATCTGTTGTAATTTTTGTACACTAATGTTTTTGTATTTATTTTTTATTAATTATTGATTCGTCTCGATAAAAAATTTAAAAAAATAAAAAATATGTTCAACAATGAAAAATAAAATAAAATCAAAAAACATAAAAAACAAGTCAAAATATAATTTTTGCTCTTACGACCTTTTGGTACACTAAGTTTTTCATAACTTTTTATTTTCTCTCAATTTTTTTATTGATTATTAGTTCGTTTTGCTATGACATTTTAAAAAATTAAAAATTATGTTCAAAAATTAAAAAAATGTAAAAAATAAGTCAAAACATGATTTTTTGTATAATTTTTCAATAATTATCGTGACTTTTGTCTTCTCGGTCTCTTATTAATTTTATTTAAATTGATACTGCTTGAATCTTACTGTTATATCGACGTAACAATACGTACAATATATAACATATGTATGAATGAGATAGAAGCCAACAAACAAAGTTATCTAATAAGATTTTGACATAATTAAAACACAATAATAAATCAAAACATATAAAATTATCTGTTGTAATTTGTACTCTGTATTTTGACATAATATGAAAACAACTAATGTTATCTGTTGTAAATTGGCATATGTATTTATGCATAATATATGAACAAATAATGTTATTGTTGTAGTTTCATCTTTTTATATCTGCATAATAGTGAAACCAAAATAGATAAAATTATCTATTGTAATATGTTCTTTGTATCTCTATAGAAGATAACATCAGATAAGGTTATCTGTTCTAATTTGTACTATATATTTTGACGTAATATAAAAACAAATAATGTTATTTGTTGTAAATTAGCCACTGTATTTCTGCATAATATATCAATAGATAAGTAATTATGCATAACAAATCAACATATAATGTTATTTTTTGTTGTTTCATCTTTGTACCTCTATTATCTATTGTAATTTATTATCTATATCTCTGCATAAAATAACATTAGATAAGGTTATCTGTTTTAGTTTGTACTCTGTATTTTAACATAATATAAAAAAAAATAATGTTATCTATTTTAAATTGACCTCTGTATTTATGCATAACATATCAATAGATAATATTATCTGTTGTAGTTTCATCTCCGTATCTGTGCATAATAGTGAAAACACAATAATAAACCAAAACAAATAAGGTTGTCTGTTATTATAAGTTGTTCTTTGTATCTTTACATATGATAACATCAGATAATGTTATCTATTGTAATATTCGCGTCTTTAACAGAAATAAAGACATTAACAGCAATTAAAATAGATAATATTATCTGTTGTACTGAAATGGTATTTAAGCTTTTATTTGTGTTTTTGTTCTAAACGGATTATTTTACCTGTTTTGCAATCTTCATGTCTCTCCATTTGTCCTAATTCGATTATTTTGAAGCACGTTTCGTTTCTATTTAATTTTTTCGCATTTGTTGTTTTGTCTCGAAACAAACCTAAAAAGTATAAAATAATGTCCAAAAACTTTAAAAAAAAGTCACTAAAAATGACGAATAAGTACAAAAATACCATGTTTTTAAATTATTTATTTTTTATGAACTTTTTTCAAATTTGGATCATTATTTATAATTTTTCTGAAACCTCTCGTCAAAATGAACTAATAATCCACAAAAAAATTGATGAAAGACAACAAATTACAAAAAATAGTTACATAAGGACGAAAAAATAATCAAATAATAAAGTCAACATTTTTATTTGCAATATTTATGTTATCTGATTATTCTTTTGTCCTTATTTGAGATTTTTTATAATTTTTCGTTTTAATTCAATTTTTTTAATGATTATTAGTTCATTTCGACAAGAAATTTTAGAAAAATATAAAATTACGTTCAAAAACTAAAAAAAATCATAGAAGGCAAAAAAATAAATCAAAACGACGTTTGTTTGGACTTATTTTTTGTCTTTAGTGATTTTTTTTAATTTTAAATATATTTTTACACTTCTTAGATTTTTGTTGTCGAGATAAACTAATATCTGCAAAAAAATTAATATAAAAATAACAAATGCAAAAAAAAAAAAATGAAAAAAAACAAAAGAACCAGTTATGGTGTATAGTAAAGATATTTTTGTCCAATTTGATATAATGGACTTTAAGTGTTAAAGACTTATTTTCATTGATTGATGATATTAAAAATTATCCACTAAGGCCTTTTTAGCCTAAAGACCCTTAAAAAATTGGGTTTGTTGGAAGCTAGCTCTATGTTATGCTAGAACATTGCAGGTTGACAGAGAAACAAACCTCCTGCTTTGGTCCCAATGTTATATACTGAGGTGAGTCAACTGCAACTAAAGCCGGTTCACAAAGCTTTATAGCAGCATGCAGATCCTTTAAGTGCCCCCATTTAGGCTGGCTTAGTAATCCTACGTGCCAAAATACAGAAACAGAAGTGAAATTAGTAAACCGCTATCTCAATTAAGAGTGTTGAAAGAGAGATGAAGAACAACAAACCCAAACATTCAATGCAGAAGTTGGGTTGTTAATTAAGTAATGTTCTTAATCCAAATCAAATAAATTATCTTATCCACTTCAACCTACCATATTCATCAAGTGGAGCATCATAATCGTAACTAGTAATGTAGTTTGGGCCCCCTGAAGTCCGGCCAAAGTTTGTCCCACCAAAAAACTGCATTCACAAATTAGGGAAACAATGTGTTTGGCGGTCAATATGCAGCATATGTGCCACTACTCCTTAAATAATACTCTCTTTTGGAGGTTGTCTTGGGTTTCCTCTCTGCTTTTTTTTTCACTCTTTCAAGATGACTTATCCCATTTTCATTTTATTACTCTTCAAGGAAAACTGGGTGTTTCTCCCCCATCAACAATGATAGGCAAAGACTAGATAGATCCAGTCAAGAGTTAGGCTAGTTGATGATTGGGTAGTGGCTAAGTGTTTTGTTAGTGTACCATATAATAATTCTGAAAACTCCCTCCACACTGAAAAAAGCGAGCCACGGCAAAGGCAAGGTCTTCAGCAGGTCTATGTGGCAATCTGCCACCCCAGCTTGCATACCTTCAACCCAGACAAATGAATTAATTTCTGACCAAGTTGTAGTAATATACTTTTAGCTTAAAAAAACCTTGCGGGATGAAATCACCTTCCAATAATAGTTTCTACAGAAGGGAGGAAAACTGAAAAAATAAAAAGAGAGGGGCATAACAATCGTATGTCATCAAGGAAATACTTCAGCAACAGAGCATCATAACATATGCAAGAACTGCACAAAAGAGCATTGCCTGCCGTATCAAACTTCGTGGAATACAAAACATACTTGTAAAGTTGCAATGAGTTGGACTCTAGGATTCTCCACACAACTGAATCATTGAACAGCATTTTACCGGTCAAGCTCCCAAGAGCATCACTTTTCATCAGACTGCCCATTTTTTTCTTACCTAATCTTACCTTTTTCTCATTGACACACAAGAATCAATACATTACAATCAACCTTAATTCGAAAGAGACATTAGTTGCTAACTTCAACCTCTAAGATATTTAAGAAACCAAAGGCATGGATCATGTCCTGATGCTTTGAATTCTCGTCAATGTCCTTCAAAATTTGTTAACCAAATAGATTGACATTCTACAAAAGCTTCTCACTGTGAACGTAGCATACTGTTATTTAGCTTATTTAGTTATTTGTTCTTTCTTGTTTATCTTATTAGGGTTACTAGGATTAGCCTATTAACCACATTCTCTTGTACAATAAACTTATTGAATAATACAGTAGAACAATACTTTTCTTTCTATCATGGTATCAATGCTTAGGGTTAGGGTTTAGCATCACCTCTTTTTTGCGTCTACGTCTCCTCTCTCCTCCTGAACGTAGCAGCAACCTCTCTGATCTGACAATCTCTGACCAAAACCGCCCACTGCCGGCCGCCGCCACCATCCACTGGTCTTCTCCCACCCTCAACCGGCCACCACCGTGCCCCGCAGACCTTTGACCACCCTTACTCGGCCTCCACACGCCCTGGCCGGACATCGCCACCCCTTCACCAGCAACCGCCGACCCTCGCTGGCCGCCCATTTCTCTCCAGTTTTGATCTACAACAGTGAGCTATTCATCTATCAATCTCCAATCAGTGGTGTAGTCTATTTGTTTTGACTTGATCCATAGGGCCTACCCATCTCTTCATTCGGTTGAGCATTCTTCATCATGTCAGATGATAAAATACAAGCCATCAACATACGGTTAACGGGTAACAACTATTCGTATTAGTCCCATGTAATGAAATTTTTTATTGCGGGGATATGTAAATGGTTCAATATTGCAGCCTTCTGATCCAAAAGTGGATGACCACAAAATTACTTTTGCAAAATGGTATATGGAAAACGCGGATTCTTACTTGGTTTCACAGCTCTGTATAACCAAATATTAGCATGAATTTCTCCAAATACAGTACAGCGCAGAAAGTGTGGGAGTATTTAAAAAACTATGTATTTGGAATCAAATTTCGCTAAGCAGTATAAACTTGAGATGTCTATTCGAAGTGCTATTCAAAGGGAAAAGTCGGTTCAGGAGTTTTATAATGAGATGACTAATTATTGGGATCAGTTGGCCCTTATGGAACCTTCAGATTTGCAATCACTTGACAGCTATGTTCAGTACAGGGAGAAACGTCTTGTCCAGTTTCTCATGACTCTTTGAGATTAGTTTGAGCCTCTTCGAGGAGGGCTATTTTGCACCGTTCTCCCTTACCCTCAGTTCATGGTGTCGTGCATGAGATTACTGCCAAGGAAACTAGGTTCAAAGTGTCTTATGTTGCATCTCCTGCTCAGTCTGTGTTTGCCACTCCCGTGGCTACTTCGAGCCAGTTTTTGGCACCAATCTTGCCCCTTTCTAGCTTCACATTTGATTCAAGTAACTGGCAAGCTAAAACCTCGTATAGCTATGGATGAATGTAATTTTTGCCATAAAAAGGGTCACTGGAAGACTACGTACCCCAAATTTGTTCAAGCCAAGGGTCGTACCTCTTCTCACTCGATCACCCCATCATCCTCTCGACCTCCACAGCACTCCTACCGTGCCCCAACAACTCTTGCAGTATCTACCCCTGGCAGTACTCTACCTTCCTTCTCCTATGAAGAGTTTCAACAGTTCCAGGCCTTCTTGGTTGCCACTGAAAAGAATCATTAACAAGCTTCTGCTATGATTACTAATCTCTCAGGTTTAAATAGTCCTCACACCACAGGTACCTCACACACCACCTGAATTTTTTGCTCGATTTCTTCCCATCATATGTCTCTTGACGTTTCCCTTATGAGTAACTGCATTTCCCCCTTTTTCCCCATTAGTATTGCTACTGCAAATGGCTTTCTGATGCATGTTGTTTCTGTCGGTTTTATTTCATTTCCCTCCTTATCTCTTCCTAATGTCTTTTACATACATCACTTATCTTTAAGTCTTATTTCGATTAGTCAATTGTCTGATTCGGATTTTGACGTTTTCTTTTCTTCTTCTAGTTGTGTTGTGCAAGATTGAGTGTCCAAGAAGCAGATTGGGACTGGCCATAGAGTTAGTGACCTCTATACTTTGGAAACCTTGCACCTTCCTCTAACGTCTACTCCCACAGCCTTCTCTTCCTTTTCTTTAAATGAAATTTTTTCTCCTTTTTACCTTTGGCATTCTAGATTAGGTCACTTGTCTAGTGAGCGCTTGAAACATTTAGTTAAGTCTGGTCTTTTGGATACCATTTGACCTTGTCTAGTGAGCGCTTGAAACATTTAGTTAAGTCTGGTCTTTTGGATACCATTTCTATTAGTGACATTTCTGATTGCAGTGGTTGTAAGTTGGCCAAAATATCCACCTTACCATGTAATAAAAGTACTTCTGTTTCTACTTCTCTTTTTCAACTTATCCACATTGATTTGTGGGGACCTTCCCCTATTGCAACCAATGATAGCTCTATGTATTATGTTTCTTTTGTTGATGACTATAGTCGGTATAAATGGGCTTATTTATTTACGCACAAATCAGATTGTTTCAAAATTTATCCCAATTTTCACAATATGGTGCAAGCTCAGTTTTCTATTACAGTCAAAATTTTTCGGTCTAACTTGGGCAGGAAATACTTTCTTTCTGAATTTATTGAATTTTTAGCGACTCATG
Source organism: Arbutus unedo (assembly GCA_014822125.1). Classification (NCBI taxonomy): domain Eukaryota; kingdom Viridiplantae; phylum Streptophyta; class Magnoliopsida; order Ericales; family Ericaceae; genus Arbutus; species Arbutus unedo. The sequence continues at coordinate 36,915 of JABCMJ010000853.1, forward strand.
GCACTATTCACCAATCATCTTGTTTTGATACTCTTACCCAAAATGGTCACGCTGAGCGAAATATAGTCATCTCTTGGATACTGCTTGACCTCTCTTTTCTCGTCATCTATCCCTTCTATTTTCTGGGACGAAGCTTGGCTCACTGCCACCTATCTCTTGAATGGCATGCCTACCACACTTCTCTCCGGTACTTGTCTGTATGAGCGTCTCCATGGTCACCTTCCCAACTATTCCCTTCTTCGTGTGTTTGGGTCTACATATTTTGTTCTTCTTCCCAAGCGGGACTGAAGTAAACTCACTGCTCGTTGTGCTCTCTGTGTTTTCTTAGGGTACGGTATCCACTAGAAAGGTTATCGTTGCTATGATCCTGTGCCTAAAAAGTTATGTGCCCCGCCATGTCACATTTCTTGAGCGTTTACCATACTTCTCCCTTACCTCGAAATTGACCCCTGTTATGAAGGACGACCTCGTTCTTCTTGATCATTTCCCTACCGATGTTCCTCTAGCTGAATACATTGCCACTGTGGACGTTTTTGAACTTCCTCCTACCCCTTCAGCTCCATCTCTCTCTACCCTCATTCCACCCTATCCTTTCGTCTATTCCTGCCGTCGTACAGCTTCCCTTGCCCCAGCTTCACCTCCCAACTCTCCAGCCCATCCCCTAGCTTCTTCGAATCCTAATCGTTCTGATCGCCGTTATCCCGCTCGCGATCGTCATCCCCTGGTAAGACTTGGCTTTACTAATACTTGTTTCTCTTCTTCCTATCGTTCCTTTCTTTTTCGTATCCATGCTTATTTGAGCCCAGATCATATAAAAAAGCTTGTAATAATCCTAATTGGGTGCATGCCATGAATGATGAGCTGACTGTTCTTGCAAAAACTCATACTTTAGAATTGGTCTCTTTGCTAGCTGAGAGAATCTCATTGAATGCAAATGAGTTTACAAGGTCAAAACTCATTCCAATGGTTCCTTAGAGCGGTATAAAGCTCGCTTGGTTGCTAAGGGGTTTTCGCAGGAATATGGCATTGATTATGAGGAGACTTTCGCGCCTGTTGCTAAGATGACCACAGTTCGCACTTTGATTTCTGTAGGTGCAGTGTATCAATGGCCTCTCTTTCAATTAGATGTTAAGAAAGCATTCCTTAACGGATACTTATTTGAAGAAGTTTACATGCGTCCCCCTCCAATACTTCCTCATACCACCGGGTTTATTTGTCGTCTTCGACTTGCACTATATGGTCTTAAGCAGTCACCACGTGCCTGGTATGAGCGTTTTCACTCTGTTGCTTTACAGATTGGCTTCCATCCTAGTATGCTTTCTTGTTTATTTTTACTTTAAGGGTATTTTTGTCCTTTTTATCTTATTGGGGTTACTAGGATTAGCCTATTTAACCACATTGTCTTCTATAATAAACTTATTGAATAATATAGTAGAACAATACTTTCCCTTCTATCACTCATATACTTGGTCAAAGTTCAGCCCTCCATAAGAATACAACCAAATTTATCGTGTGCTAAACTAAGAACAAGAATCAAAAGACTTAACAAGAATACAGACAGGAAATGCCACAATAAACCATTTAGATGACAGCTGATAAAGCTAATTACAGAACTAATCCATAAAAGACCATGTTACCAATATAGAAAAGAAACCTTAATTGATTAGAAATCATTTAACGGTGCCATTTTCAAACACTTCCATTCATTTCGTGATAACAAGAGGAACAAAAAGGAACATGAAATTACGTTAGTTGTTCAAGAAAAACTATTATCTGAAAAAATTTGCAGAGGTGTATGATGTAGTCCTATTCTACGAACGTAAACTCTGCTCACACCAGACAAGTTTCCAGTTTGTAGGTCCTCTCTGGAAACTATCCAAGGACCCCCAAGTCAATCTTTCCTTGTTATGTTTGCACTTGAGCTTACTTATCATTTCAAATATAAGACGTAAATCATACAACAAGTAGGATAAAATTAAACCAAATTGAATGTGTTGAAACAACCTTAAAAAAATAGTAAGGAATTGATCCTACCATCCATCCCAATTCTCTGTCCAAAATGTCGGTTTCTTGTTTGAATTTGGCCTGAAACCATCACAATAATAACCATTGCAGGCGTCTATCTGTGAGGGAGCATACAGAGAAAAAATATAAGGACTGCCGTGTTAGACTTCACCTCAAGAAGTTAAAGAATATCAAACCATGAAACACTTCTAGTTTTGTTGATATGATCTGGGTGAAATTACACTTACACCCCCTGTACTTTAAGTGACTTACAATGTTATCCCTTTAACTACAAAACCGCACACTCACATCCCCTAAACTATCAAGTAAAGTGAAACTGTCAGTATTTCCGTTTGTACATACGAAAAAGCGGATTTAAGAGCCTTTCGATTCAATTTTGTCCTAAAGTATTCTAAATACATAGCCACAGACCCTTGGAGGGTATGCTGGGTATTTAGAATATGGTTTAGGTTTTAGTGAAAGAAACTAGATATCTTAAATTTACTTTTCCGTTAGCAATAATGCAATGACTAACGGCTTCACTTGATAGTTTAGGGTGCGTGAGTGTCAACTTCTGCAGTTGGGGGGGTGTGCTATTGAAAATGCTTACTTTACAGGGATGTATCTGTAAATTTCCATAAGATCCAGAAACAATTGGGAAGGTTTTCTGTCTCCATAACAAGAAATTGAAATGTGAAAGGTAAAGCAACAAGAATCTACAATCTCTTCTGGAGCATCGACTTGCTTGCACATGACCCATGGAACACCAGCACCGAGCCTGATGGCCATTTTAGCAGCCCATTTAACATACTCCTTCCCTTTCTGTCCGTAAGAGCTTTCAACATCTCCATATTCATTCTCAATCTGATTGAATTTCGCATTTCAGTAAGGTCATGCCTCTACGTAGAAAAATTACCTCAAAGGACAAATAACACATAACGCAAATCAAATGCTTACTCCCCCAAAACAAAACACACCCCTGAAATATCAATCTTATCCCCAGCAGGTCGGCAGCACAGTTAGAGGAAAAGGGGTATTCGTAAACGGAAAACGAACGAATTTTGAACAAAGCATCATCCTTGTAATTATGTCCTCCGCCTTTCCGTACAAACGTCAAACAACTTAAAGAAATAAATCAAAGAGCTCATGATCTTGTCAAGTTGTCAACTACATTATCATGACGTAGGCATAGAGAAAGATAGGGTGTCTCAAATCTATTTAATCGCTACTTAGTAATTTCAATGCGTAAGTCAGGAATCATCTTATAACCTGTAACATAATGATGGGGCCACCTTGCCAAGAGAAGAGCAATTCCTCTCGCATTAGATCCACTATCTTCGTGACAAACCGTTGCATCTCCTCCTACAGTAAAAAAGGTATGAACAATCTGTCAATCATAACCACAAAAAAGATACTGTTACTTCAATGATATTACTTCCAAAAAGAAACAAGAGAACCAAGGAATTCAAGTGAAAAAAAGAAGAATAAACTATAGCAGCCACACATCCAGGAACAAAATTCCAGTCAGGTAAAACCAGCGAGTCGAAAAGTGAGCCCCTTAAGTGGTCATTGATCATGGCAACATAGATACAACAGAAATTGGTACAAAGGGTTTACCAGCAATACAGGGAACTGAAACAATGAAATCTGTGAGAGAGGCAGAAGATGATCAAAGGAACCAGAAGGGGCTGTGATCGAAGAGTCAATGTTTACATGAACAAGTATCCATTCCATTCCAAAACTAAATTGAATCCAATGCCCACACTTTGACACTCTAAAGCTCCCCCTATAAGGTCAATGGTAAAAGTCGAAATTTAAGAAAGAATAGCATTACCTTCATAACCTACAGCTCTCTCAATGCACCAGAGCTAGATTAAGAGGCATTTATATAAGAAGAACGTGACATCAGAGTGTTCTTTCCTATGTGTTATATTGAAGAGCAATAAACCTAAAGGTCTCTCAATGCACATTACTTGAGATAAGTACCACACTCTGAGGCCCGTATAAAAGAATGTATATCAAAACAAAATATCACTAGTGTGCATTGTCCTGTTAGAACATCAAGGAAATCTAAAACCATGTGGTACAAACATATCTAAGACGGAAATACACAAAGATTTATGACTTGAGGAAAGGATTGCTCAAAGAAGCATTAGACCTGTCCGCCACACTAGGTAGCATGTGGAGGAGCGAGAATACTACAACAGCACCAAGTTGATATGCTCCAGAGAGGGAGCAAGTTGAAGAAACAATTGCAGGAGGGTCACGAACCAATTTCCTAGTCGGAACCAATTAGTAATAATATGGTGCAAAGCATGTTAACATGAAAGGACCATACTGGAGAATTATACGACGTTCCACTATATATAATGAACTAGAAACACTAGGATGTAAGGTTAGTGCTCATAGTTATAGGTGGAATTAGAGACCCTTAAATCTTATTGTAGCATGTACATATTCTCAACAGGGAATAATGCTCAGTGTTTTGAGTTGAGAAAGAGATTTCGTACATTGGATCAACACCATTGGTCAATCGCCGAATATTATGCCAACTTGAGTCTTGCACGGCAGAAATTTGATTATTATCAGGGATTTTAGGCCGTGTGTACTAAAGGTGCTACTAAATGGATCCAACAGATTTTCTTACCGACCTTGATATGAAGTATGATCAGATTATAGTGTAGGTATTAGGTCATGTTCCGTTTCCATTCTTGGGTAAGGCCTATGCCATTGTTTAGCAAGAGGAGAGTAAGAGGGGTGCTATGTTGTATACTCCTACCCCTGCTCATTCTACCTTAGTGGACACTCCTCGACTGAGTGGTCAACCTGTCGCTAGCAGTGGAGTTACTAATCGTGCCCCTCTCTAATGTGATTACTGCGACAATACCAGACATACCAGGAATTTTTGTTGGAAGTTATATGGTCATCCTCCTTGTGGAAAATGAGGTAGCCATGGTGGTCGTGGTCATGGATTTGCGCGTTCTCTAGCTCAGGCTCAGGTTCATGTCTCAGAGTCTCCAGTCTCTACTTTGGCCGACTCTGGAGTTTAGTCCACTTCTGATCATGTTGGTGGCTTTTCTCGGGGAAGATGCAAGCTCTCAGGCGCCTTAAGATTCGGGATGATTCTCCATTTACTACTGCTCCTACTTCCACGGTTTCTCCTTCCAGTCAGTATACTCATACACGTATTCAACTAGTGTCTTTACTGCCTCTTCTGGTATTCCGTGGATTATCGACTCTGGTACATCAAATTATATGACAAGTTGTTCGTCTGTTTTTTATTCTTACTGTTTTTTATTCTTACTCTGACAGGCACTTCATCAAAGAAAAGCTGAGCAAGGGTTTAATATGCATGCATTTTGTGCGGTCTGAAAACAATGTTCTAAAAATCACTAGACACTAGTCGGCCGGTGGGGGACCTTCTAGCGCCTAAGCCTAGTAATCAGGGATTAATCAACCTAGGAGGATTAGTCAATTTTTTTCTTTTTTTAATTAAATATTTCTATAAAAGTTCCAAACTAAATAAAAATAAATCACACATTACACATAATTTTCAAAAAGTATAATTTATTGTAAAGTGTAAACATAAAATATAATATAATATATATACACTACAGTTCAGATCCACTGTCTGCATAAAGTATATATTATATAGTTTACTGTTTTACATAAAGTATAATAGTATATACAATTAGTCGATTACAAAACTTGACTAATAAAGTATATACAGTTAGATATATACAAAGAACAAGATAAAGGGATACACAGAACGATAGAGAAGCGTACAGAGCAAGACAACAGATCGTCGAAGACTGGAGAGAGACAACTCGTCGGAGACTGGAGGGAGAAGATTGCAAGAGATAGAAGAAGAAGATCGTCGGAACAAGGAACTCTGAAGCAAGGGGGAAGAAGAAAGCCCTAGTAGTCGGCGCCTAAACTATGTCATTTCGACCCTAGTAGTCGTTTCATTTTAATTTTTTTCATTTACCAACTAATCGGGCCAATGGCCCGATTAGTCACCAATTAGCCAATTAGTTGGCAATTAAGCTCCGACTGGGTGTCCCACCGATTTTCGTCAACAATTTGAGGGTAATCTCCTAGATAACCAATCGATTACCAGATTAATCGCCGATTAATTGGCCGATTAATCCGATTTTTAGAATACTTTTTGAAGATCAACTAGTGGATATATTCACAAAAAACCTTGGCAGCAAGATGTTTCATCCTACTGTGTCCAAATTGGGCTTGATTGACATCTTCGCACCGACTTGAGAGGGAGTGTTAAGATATGGGCCCACATGTTATTAGTTCTGCAGTTAGTAATTAACTTAGTATTAAAGGGTTGTAGTGTAGTTATGTTCCTATTGTACTTATATATCAATTGCAACGAAACGTAAACCCTACTTTTGGGGATTCCAAAACTTTACAAGCATTTATTATATCTTTTGGGTAACCTTATAGTTTGTTGTTCTCTAATGTGCATATGCAGATACATGGATAACACTTGAGTTTAGATTCATTAATTTCCTGGTTTTCGAGTATGACGTCAAAACTTTAAAAAGGTTTTCCTCCTTCCATGTTCATACCTTCACAGTATCTATAACTACTTTGGTTAGCAATACTTCTGTTTATAAATTGTCATTCGAGAGTTCTTAATAATTGATTTGGAGACAGTCATGACACATGCATCACATGTGCACAACCTCGTACATGAATGTACATAAACCAATAAATAGATGCAGTTGTTACGAATTTAGTTCAGATATCCAAATTGCGTAATGACAAGAAACCTAATATCAAGGGGTGAAGCTTATAGGCATTGGGTGAGATAACCAAAACATTCTTCTTTCCAGCAGCAACTATAGTGCTCAATTTTCTTTTCCCATGGCAGCCAATCCCTACTTTATTTAGATTGGGAAACAAAGTCCTCATTCCATAACCCAGTTCCTTTCCTACCACCCAAAACAATAAAACTACCCATTAAAGATCTAGGAACAAATTGCTGTTTATTTTCAATCTCATTGCTTTAAGTCCAGCATAATCAAATCTCATCACGTATACAAAGCCTTTACATTTTCTTCCACATATAAGCCTAATTGTACAAGGTACCATAATTTCCGTGCACAGAAGAGTTTCGGAGCACAATTCAATTACTTAAACGAGATCAATGAAGAAGAAGCAGAGGGATCTACCATATAGTCAATCTTGTGGAACCCTCAAACTTCCTAGCATTTTGTTAAGAATAAAGATATGTTTTGGGAATATTGCGGAAAAAATCCGATTCTCATTAACTCAACGAATATAAAGAGTACATAATACGATAATTACACATGGTC